>OZ004601.1:29440390-29701936 GCA_963924605.1 Malthinus seriepunctatus | reverse complement strand
CGATCGAACGATCCTTTTCAAACCCGTTCGTTGCTATCTACGAGCTAGGTAAGTTTATCCCTTTTCGTAATGTGTTGTAGATTTTTAATACTTTTTGTTTTATTTCGAGTTTAAGCAGACCAAGTCAACAACTACCCAGCCGTACTTCTACTTCAATCAACGTCTTCGAGCAGCTTATTAGGTAGGTTGTTAATTACGGCGTGTTGATGGTTTCACATATCTATTTTAAATTTCTTTGATAGGAGAGAGAGAGAGAGAGAGAGAGAGAGATCGAAATGGCTGCATCAGCAAACAACTTTACCATTATAAGAGATAGCAGAAAGTTTGTGAAGCGCTTTAGTTTACGTGGGAGAACGGTGGAATTTAAAATCGACCCAATCCCGACGTCTGTATTTAAAATTAGAGTAGTAATAAGTTCTTAGCGCGCACATCCAAGACATGGCGTGACCCTGGGACGGGGGTAAACCGCTTATATAACGGCCTCGAGCAATGCGATGTGTTATACGTCTTACAGTAAGACTACACTACGTCGATAACACCACCAACTTCTTTTCTACGAAAATCAAAGTCAACGATATAAATTTTGTAAGTATATTCCCCTGCTTTGATGTAAATTCTTGTCTAATTAATTTTTTTTCTAAATTTTACAGATCATGGATTTAAGCGCAATCAACACGGCCGCCTCAGGGGAGAAAAAGCCAGCGAAACGTCTCCAGGATCTACCCATCGATGAAGGGTTCGAAATCACGCGGATGGCCATCGTAAACACCAAGTACGGGAAATGCCCTTTGATCGAGACAATGGACTTCGTAGTTTTTCTCTCCAGCCGCCACACAGAGCTGTTTGAGGCCAATCTTCCCGGCTTCCAGCCGGGCTTGTATAAACTTGTATATAAAGGCATGCAACAATACGAAAATATAAAATATAAACCAATGCCCATGTTCAAAATAGAATAAGGGGTGTTAGTTGTAGAGGAAAAATGTATCACAATATTTTATTAAAAATAAATGCCATGTCTTGAAATTATATTGTCTTTTTTTTTAATTGCTCTCTTGCATTAACAAACAACCCATTCAGGGTTGTTAAATACGTAAATACTCCCATCGGTATATAAGGAAACACCGTACTTATTGAGCTGTATTGTGTTCATTCAATAAACAAACTGTTGGAGTAAAAACGACGTGTCTACCTGCCAGGCCGACTAGACCATTGTCTACTACACTGAATACATTCAGAAAAGAGTCAAGTTGATCGTTCTCTCTAATATAAATTATACCCTTTTAAATAAAGAAAGCGAAATCAGGTTACAACCTGCAAAAGATAGTTGTGTAATGTGTGTAGATTAAAGTACAAGATGGCCTCTCTCTCGAATTAAACTCTCATCCCTTTTTTAAAAGAGCGATGGTTAAATTTGGAAATAAAAGAAATAATAATTTTAAAATTCATTGTAAGCGTGCCACAAGCCTAGACAATGGAGGCGCCTCGCAGGTAGACTACTGGTCGAACGAAATTCCGAGACTTATTGTTATTTCCTTGTAGAAGCATGTTGAAACCTGTTCCTAGGCGTTTAACAGGTGATGATCGCATTCCACCCTCACAGGTGTTAGTCTGAATAATATTCTCGAATTTTTACGAATTGGGGTTGGCGATACACAATAAGACGGCAATATAATTTAAAACAGGGTATTTATTTATATATTTTTCATTACATTCCCTCATCATACAATCTTAAAAGTAGCACTTGGTTTATATTTTGCATCTGCATACTCTTGCATTCCGGTAAAAATCAGCTTGTAAACACCTGGCCGAAACTTTGATAGACTGGCCTCGATGACGTCAGTGTAACGTCCTGGTAGAAACACAACAAAGTCCGCGGATTCCACGAGAGGGGCTCTCCCATACTTTGTGTTTAAAATTTTTATGTTTACAATTCCAAACGGCGTATCTACAGGCAGATCCTGAAGTTTTATGAATGGCTTCTTCTCGCGGGCTACCGAATTGATTGCGTTCAAATCCATCTTCTGTCAATTAAAAAACAAAACACAATTAATTAGAAAAGAATTTACAACAAAGCAGGGGAATATACTCACATCCGTTGTCTTTTTCGTTGTGTAGACCTTTTTGGCCACAGATTCGCTAAAGATATCAGAGTTAATTCCATCACCGCCACCTTCCTTCATTTGTCTAACATATCGCCCTAAAGTACTCAAAGGCACTGTGTAGACAGAAGCAGCTTTTCTGATTCCCAACTCCTTGCTTAAAACTTTATCTATAGCTATTTGCATAGCATCGGTCGACCACTCTCCTCTTTTTTTCTTGTAAGTTCGCACCATGATTTCACCTAAAATATTAAACCAATGTTTATTATTATATACCATCATGATGGGGATATACTTACATACGTCGTCGTCGTCGTCGTCGTGTAGAGAGAAGTTCGCTAAGGACAGTATAATCCTATGAAATCTTTAATTATGGCTTATATAGGCGAATCACCCCCCCCACACCGTCTTTTTCATTTGCCCTCCCCGCGTTAATTTATATTGCTCCACCACGAAATGTCTACTGCTTGGATGGTTATGAAGGGAACAAAAAAACAAAAGACTAGAACGGATCTCGGTAATTTTCTTACGGGATTTAACATGGGGAATAGTCCAGAACTCCTATAGCCTACTCGATGTCGGTTTTCGCTTACTAGATGTCTCTGCTTTGTAGTTCTCTCTCTCCTATCTTAAAAGATGGTGGATATTAACATCTCACAACAACTCGTTAATTGTTTAAGTCATTCTCAGATAAGTAAAAAAAAGCGCATGCGCGAGTTATCTCAAATGGGGGGCACGTTTGAATACTCATCAGTTAAAAATTGTACACCTTTCGATTGATTTACGAAAACACATAAAACTTGTGTGATATTATTGGTATATAATTATTAATAGCTGACCCTATCGGCGTCTGAACTATCGTAAATAAGTCTTCATTCATGTGCACCTTGCACGAGTGTAGCCAGGTAGTCAGCTATTGTGATTCAAGTCTGAATGGAGTAGTTTCTTTATTGTCAAAATAATTACCGATTGACAGTGCTTTTTTTTTTTACATATACGCTAAAGGGACATTGATGGTGAGGCATTCTCTCGTGTAATTTGATTATAGCTCTTAGCAATCTACAGATGGATGACATCGCCACTCCCTATCGGTGGCTGTACTATAGTAATCCCCAAACAAAACGTGTCAGTGTTTACTCCTGAGGCGTTGGACTGAAATATACCGTTCAAGATGTTCCAGACCTCTTCGACTGTAATGTCTGCTGCCGTTGCGAAACTCTTCCAGCCCTGGCCTCGCCCGAACTCATCGCTGCTAAATGTGAAGCCCACTTGGTCTGTCGGCTGTACATCCGCAGTGATGTATCGCACGATTCCCTCGATGGCCCTACGTACCCAAGAGGTAGGTTCTTCAGACGTCGGGATTGGGTCGATTTTAAATTCCACCGTTCTCCCGCGTAAACTAAAGCGCTTCACAAACTTTCTGCTATCTCTTATAATGGTAAAGTTGTTTGCTGATGCGGCCATTTCGATCTCTCTCTCTCTCTCTCTCTCTCTCCTATATCAAAGAAATTTAAAATAGATATGTGAAACCATCAACACGCCGTAATTAACAACCTACCTAATAAGCTGCTCGAAGACGTTGATTGAAGTAGAAGTACGGCTGGGTAGTTGTTGACTTGGTCTGCTTAAACTCGAAATAAAACAAAAAGTATTAAAAATCTACAACACATTACGAAAAGGGATAAACTTACCTAGCTCGTAGATAGCAACGAACGGGTTTGAAAAGGATCGTTCGATCGAACCACTTTTAAAACACCCTTTTTACAATCATCGGATTAATTCGAGATTGCTTTTTTAGACCGATCGAACGAAATTCCCAACGATCGACCCACCTACGTCGTTTGATGAACGTGTTAGCGCCCGTTTCTTAGCCCCCTACTTTGATTGACGGATGGTTATCAGGTGTGTGTGATTGTTATTGTCTGGTGTAACACCTCGATATGTGTTCTCTCACGCTAATTTCAACACACAGACGGCTACTCTATACAATGGATTTCGCTAGACAATATTGTATGCAAAGATTTATCCTGCTACGTTAAGTCGACATGTAAATAGCCCCGAATATTGTCCTCAATCGATCGCTATTGATGCGTGGGCCGTGTAATGGTCATCCTTCGTTTCCTGTGGACGATGGTAAAATTTTACATTTTCTAGCGTGAGAAACGATTTTAATAATGGGTTTGTAAGGTGCAAATCGTACGTATTGACTTTTCTGTGTCATTTACGTTATTTCACACGTTACGTAATATACTACTTGAATTTTGCGTGAATAGAACATTCTATAAATGTTTATTTTTCCCACACACTCGGTAATATCTTTTGGTCTTTTTTAAAAAGGCCTTCCTGATGAAAAGGCAAATTTGTGTGATTTAATATGTTTGTTTTTCTTATTTGTTACACAGGTGGGTCAATTTGCAAGGGGATTCCTCATCCATTGTACTCTGTGTTAACAATTGCTTTGTGTACGCCGAGGGCGGTCGAAGATTCACCTATTTACCTGTTATTGCGTTCCTGACAAAAGACACATACACACATTTATTGTACGATGAGATTTTTAATACTACGATAATGTTGTTATATAAACCCACCCTTTACATAATTAAAGTACACTAACGAGATGGTTAATTTAATCTCTCGAGCGATTAATTATATTCATTCTACGTAGAATACCCGAGTGTGGCCGCCTGATTATTTTATATGTAATCAATGCATTTTTTTTAAAAAGCGAGATTCCTTTCTTCTGCGTCCGTCCCCACACCTGACGGCTACTCGCCTTTTTTATATGTAGTAGGTGTGCGGGCGGGAGGGCGGGGGCCCTCTTTTGAAGAATTTAACGCTTGGGCTCTTTAATATTTTACTTTTTATTTTTACACCTAGTGATGAACACATTCTACGTACGTACCACACCTGACGGCTACTCACTTATTTTTTATATGTAATATGGCGGGGCCCCCTTTGAAGAATTTCATGTTAGGGCTCTTTAATATTTTTCAAAGTGTCTAACTTTTTTAACAAATTTCGCGCCCCTACGTTCCATAATAACCTCCCTTCCTGGGTATTGACGCTTCGCGTCCACCTCGAGGGGGCGCACGGATGTCGAGAAGCCCTGAGGTTACGCAAAGATGACCGGGGCACAAGTCTTACAGCAGTCCTATCTGTTGGTAGTTAGTGGGGCCCAAAGATGGCCGCCAACGACAAGTGACACAACAACCAAGATGGCCGACCAACACCTCACTTTCTACCTACGCAAGGGGGCTCCAGCACCCACAGATGGTCGTGACAACGAAGGCCTATCTGATGGTAGTTAGCGGGCCCCAAACATGGCCGCCACGAGTGACCCAACCACCACCTCAATCGAGCTTTTTGAAAGTGTCTAACTTCCCCTTTTGCCCGCTACGTCACATTCCAACCCGATTAAGCGTTCTAACCTCACTTTCTACCTACACAAGGGGGCTCGAGCAACACCAGCTGCTGGCCGCAGTAACGAAGTCCTACATGGTGGTAGTTAGTGGGCCCCCTTTCAAAGGTTCCACTAAGATGGCCGTCATCATGGCGCTTACAAGAAGAAGAAGGGGGCCCCTACGTGGAGCCCGAGCTCGAAAACGCAGTCCTCTATGATGGTAGTTAGTGGGCCCCCAAAGATGGAGAAGCCCTGTCTGCTGGTTGGTGTAGAGGGCCCCCTTTCGTAGGTTACGCAAAGATGGCCGGGCACAATCAACACAAGTCCTAAAGTGTCTAAATTTAAATTTCGCGCCCTACGTCACCTCATTGTGTCATTCTAGCTTCCTCCTAACCTCACTTTCTACCTTCTTCCAAGGGGGCTCCAGCAACCCACAGATGGTCGTAGCAGCGAAGTCCTCTCTGCTGGTGGTTGTTGGGCCCCAAACATGGCCGCTGCCAAGTGACACAACAACCAAGATGGCCGACCAACCACCCGCTCGTGCCTCCTAACCTCACTTTCTACCTACGCAAGGGGGCTCCAGCACCCACAGATGGTAGTAGCAACGGAGTCCTATCTACTGGTAGTTAGCGGGCCCCAAACATGGCCGCTGTCAAGTGACACAACAACCAATATGGCCGACCAACCACTTAGCCAAGTTCCACACCTCCCGGTAACTTGAGGAGTTTGACACATTCCCGCTAGGTGGCCACCAGCTGACACATTAGCCAAGTTTCAAACCACAGGAAGTTTGACACATTCCCTGTAGGTGGCGCTAGCAGTCAAAATGGCCGCCAAAATGGCCGACTTGACAGGATACGCCCCAAAATGGCCGCCTACGCCCACAAAATGGCCGCATTTGACATGTTACGCCCACAAAATGGCCGCATTTGACATGTTACGCCCACAAAATGGCCGCATTTGACAGCTCACGCCTACAAAATGGCCGCCAACGCCCACAAAATGGCCGACAATGTCGGTAATTCAAATCTGTAATGCCGGTAAAAAAATGGCGGGAAAACTGTAATGTCGGTAACATGTCGGTAAAGTAGATTCCTAACTTACCCGGTCCCAACCGCCTCTATACCTACTCTAGTCCTTCACCACGGGAATGTACTGTGGTAGACGCGATCAGCTTATACCCTACAGCTGCAGCTTATCTCAGCCGCTGGTGCAGGGACGCCAGACCATCAACTACCCACAGTACAAGGCGACCTCACTGAACACAAGAACACACGATGCACAGTGGATGCTCACGGTTGGTCACGGACTCTCCTGAAATCCATGCACGTCGAATATTTATTAATTCTCCACCACCAAGTTCCTAGCACCAATAGAACTCGCTTGTTCGATTTAACTACGAAGTGGGAATGTACATGTGACTCCGTACGTCTCGTACTCATATCTCTACGATTATCACTCAGCTACTACATGAATGCGTTTTATGCGATTATATAGGTGGTGATAGATGCGGGCTTAAAATATACATCGAATGGTATAAATTTCGATGGGTTACTTTAATTTAAATAATTTAAAAAAAAAAATTTAAAATAATTAAATATTTTAAATGATTTTTAAAAATTACCAAAAAATGAATGATAATATTAAGGACGTTGACAAGTAAAATTAAAAAAATGAAAAAATATATTTGGGTTACCTGAAGGGCCAAAATAAATTAAAATTAAATAAATAATTTTAAAATTAAATAAATAATTCCAATTTATCGGGGACATTGAAATTAACCGGCGACCTCGAGTACATTTGCAGTACGTTGAAGTGCAAACGCCGGATAAAAATTTATACCATTATCGCAGATGGTACAAAAACGAAATCAGATGGTTGCTGATGGATTAAGTACGAGTCATTTTTTTTAATAAAAAACGCTCGGGTGCGCAAACGATGTTAATTTTTCACGTATCAGAAGCAGAATCTTACGGATTCGTAACACTCTGACAGGTGTAGAAAAATGCATCGTTACACAGCCTTCTCCTTCGGTCTGACGAAGTAGACGGAGGAACCAAAAAGAGGCTTCACCTGCAACGACTGATCTGGCAGATAATTAACTCACCCTCGTGAAAGCTTGGCTTCCACGCGACTCATCGCCTTTCTTTCGCAGATAAGACGGTGTGGTATGACGATTAGGTCTCTTCCTCGTAGATGGCTTGGCTGGGGCTATCTCTCTACGTCCACATGGATCTGGAGACTTGTCCAGTCTCGATTCCACACCATGTACATGGATAAGAGATTGCACCTCAACAGTCTTACGAGAGGGATGGGCAATTCTTACACGCGGCCGGAACGCTATCGCTAGCGAAGGTGATGATTTCCCTGCAGTACATGTCGCTAACGCCTTCGTGCGTTGCGTTGGCACCTTGGTGCATGTCGCTAACGCACTGGGACATCGCGTTGGCACGGCAGTTCGTGTCATCAACGTTTTCGAGCGCAGTGCTGACGTTGGAACGCTTTCAACCATCACTGGCATCCATCGCGCAGGCATCTTTGTGCATGTCGCTAACGACTTTGTATGCTGTGTTGGCACCTTGGTGCATGTCACAGACGCACTGAGTCGTTGCGTTGGCACGCAGACGCGTGTTGAGCATGGAGCAGGCGGTTTTGCGTGTAGCACTGGCGTAGCCACGTGAGGTACAGATACCTGAGCTACCTTCCGAGACTTCGTCATATTACCAGACGGTGGAAGGTTAGATCTTGGCTGACTGGAATCTGAAGACTTCATCTTCCCTAAACGAACCTTGTGCATGGTTTGAGACACAGTTGTACGGGAAGTTGAGGGGTGCTTTTCGGACGATAACCGTTGCACGTTATGCTCTGTAACTACTGTGACAGGAGAGAGCATAGGAAGCAAAACGGTTCTACGGCAAGTGGTGCAGCTACCCACTACCCTGTTTACCGTCCGGTATAGTCCTGGCCAATAATAAAGCTGTTGGACTTTACGAGTGGTCTTGGCCGGACCATGATGTGCATGGAGGTTGTCGTGGTGCTCCATGATCAACGCTTGCCGACGAGGTGTGGAAACACACACCTTCCATTCCGGATGGGCTCTAGGAATGTGCTTGTAGAGCTTTCCATCCCGGACAGTGTAAGTTGTGTCCTCGTCAGGGTGATCGATGGCCTGCTGGTACTTGTTGGCATACCAGTCACGCCATTCCTCCACTGCGTCTTTCGCGACCGTTGGTTCAACTATCGAGACCAGAACCTCCGTATTGTGAGATAAGTACGGTTCTCGACAGTCTGAAATATAAGCGGGTAAGTTCGGTTGTTGGCCCATGACTGACCCGCTTACTGGTCACGGTGCGTCGCATCCTGAACAAGGGCAGGGATTCGCGACGGTATTCTGCATACCACAGGCTGAACATGCCGGGCACGCAGTTGTAACTTCCTCTTCAGTCACGACTGCTTTACCTCGTGACATTCCGAGGAGGTCTGATGCAGCTTCAGTGATGTTATCTGAAACCATCTCAGACGCTTCTAAGCTACGGATCTTCTCAATGTCCCTTGTCCTATTGAGAAGCTGCTCTATCGTGGTGACGTCGTAACGGTAGATGCGTAGCTTATACTCGGTTCGAAGACCACCATAGACTACGGCTAGTTCTTCCTCCTGAGGAAGGCCGCCAATGCGTCGAATCAAAGTCCTCTTAGCATTGATGTAGTCTGCTGAGGACTCTGGCCGTTGTTGTTGACGCATGTACGCCTGTTGCCGCAATTCGCTCACGTCTACGAATGGGGCGAAATTTAGACGGAGGGCTGCTTTAAATGACTCCCAGGTCTTGAGACTGCCTCGCTGGTTCCTAAACCACAGCGTAGCATCGCCTTTCAAGACCATGGGGACGGCAATAAGGAGGTCTTCGTACGTCAAGCCGTAGATTGCACCTTTCTCCTCATAGGATTCGAGGAAAGAATCGCAATCTCCCTTCCCGTCGTACTGCAACTCCCATCTGCGAACGTAGTCGCTGAAGTGCGCGGCAGGAATGAAGGGAGTCGGCTTGAGAATAGGAACGAGTTCGGTTCTTCCGAGACGGTGTCCTGAACGTAGTTTGCATCCATCGCAGGGTAACGGGTTTTAGAAAGTGTGTTGTTGCTGCTAATAAAAAGGTCCCTACTCGGGCGCCAAATGTAACACCGATCTTAATCTCGTGTGTTCATTAATTACCTTCGGTATCACTCGAGTCGAAGACGGGAGGGTTCGAAGAAATAAGTCAGCAACAACAACACTTTCTACCCAAATAAAAATAATATTTATTCAAATAAAAAAAAATAAAATTAACAATTTTTGTTAATTACAACGTAGTTTATGTTTATAACACAAAATTAACGTAGATATCAAAGATTGTTTCGAAAATAAACGTCGTTTATAAAACTCAATAAAACTTTATGTTTATTAAACACAAAAAAACTAAAACTTCCTTTGGATGTCGGTCGTTCATGGACACCACTCGGATTTGCGGAAGTAGCTCGCTCCTCGGACGTAATTGGGGAAACGTGTTTAACTTTACAGCTAAACCAGCGTTCCTCCAGATCAACAGTCGGTCCAACAAACCCAAGACTGTAATCAAGCCCACACAAATGATCGACAGTCGGCCAAAAGGTCGAGACTGTAATCTAGTCCTTCACCACGGGAATGTACTGTGGTAGACGCGATCAGCTTATACCCTACAGCTGCAGCTTATCTCAGCCGCTGGTGCAGGGACGCCAGACCATCAACTACCCACAGTACAAGGCGACCTCACTGAACACAAGAACACACGATGCACAGTGGATGCTCACGGTTGGTCACGGACTCTCCTGAAATCCATGCACGTCGAATATTTATTAATTCTCCACCACCAAGTTCCTAGCACCAATAGAACTCGCTTGTTCGATTTAACTACGAAGTGGGAATGTACATGTGACTCCGTACGTCTCGTACTCATATCTCTACGATTATCACTCAGCTACTACATGAATGCGTTTTATGCGATTATATAGGTGGTGATAGATGCGGGCTTAAAATATACATCGAATGGTATAAATTTCGATGGGTTACTTTAATTTAAATAATTTAAAAAAAAAAAATTTAAAATAATTAAATATTTTAAATGATTTTTAAAAATTACCAAAAAATGAATGATAATATTAAGGACGTTGACAAGTAAAATTAAAAAAATGAAAAAATATATTTGGGTTACCTGAAGGGCCAAAATAAATTAAAATTAAATAAATAATTTTAAAATTAAATAAATAATTCCAATTTATCGGGGACATTGAAATTAACCGGCGACCTCGAGTACATTTGCAGTACGTTGAAGTGCAAACGCCGGATAAAAATTTATACCATTATCGCAGATGGTACAAAAACGAAATCAGATGGTTGCTGATGGATTAAGTACGAGTCATTTTTTTTAATAAAAAACGCTCGGGTGCGCAAACGATGTTAATTTTTCACGTATCAGAAGCAGAATCTTACGGATTCGTAACACTCTGACAGGTGTAGAAAAATGCATCGTTACAGTACGAAATATTTTTCAATGATTACGAGAGAGAAAGAGTTACTTTTAGATAAAAGGAAGGCGTCAATTGTTAATTTCAAATTTGAAGTACACGCCTGCAATTTTTGATAAGTGATAGGTATTTATTTTTACAATTTATTTTAATTTTATTATTGGTGTTTTATTTTAAAAATGGTTCTTGATTTAAACGAAAATAATTAGATTATGAATTATTGAACGCCTATTTTATATCTAAAAATAACTCTTTCTCTCTCGTAATCATTTAAAAATATTTCGTACTTGTTTCCACTTACTATTTTCGTATGTGCTAACTCGAACTATTCAATCTGTATATCGTCGCCTCACATATAATACCTGCATCTAATGAGACACAAGTTATACCTTACTAACAAGACCCGTGGGCTACGCCACAAGGCTCTGGCTACGCCACACAGCTCTTGATTTATTGTCACATATAGGCATTATCCAGGATTGTAGAAGAATCCAAAATGTGTTGTAATCAATTGTTAGTACATTATTAGTAAACTAGATAATAGGAACAAGGAAATATACACAACTCTAGAATGTGCCGGCGATGCACATTGTTGTAAGAAATCGTATTATTAATTACTAAAGTAAGGAAATGCAATGGTTGCAAGGTTGTAACATTTTATTAAGTTGAGGAAGGAACTTAAAGAATGATATACAATAACAAACACTTAGGTCAGGGAACGTTAGAATTGTAAGAGTTAGTTGGGTATCGAGCTCGAAAGAAGTCAGTTGACTTAAAAGTTATCGATTGGACTCGAAAGAAGAGAGTTCTCCAGAGGTTCCCAGACCCAAGTGTTAATCCAGGATTCGAAGATGTCGATCCTACCCTTAGTTATATATTACATGTAAGAATAGATTTAATAATTATATTTTATACTTAGATAGAAACATCAACATGTGTTTTAATCCAACCCCTAATCATCCTGGTACAAGCCTGGAGCAATCCAGGCCGTCATGTAACCAAACGTGACATATGGTGGAGGCGCCGGCTTTAAAGGCCGTAATTTTGGAATCATCGAAATTCCAAAATGTTAAAAAATTTTTTAGTTGTATTTAATTTTTTATTATTAGGTGAAGAACGAGTCAGAACGAGATGAAACTAATAATATGTTGACAATTTTAAAATAATAATTTTTTTAGGGGTATATTTTTAAATTATATGTATAATAAATTTAATATTTTTTCTAGGAGTTAATTAATTAATAATTGTTATGTATAAGGTTGCGTAAGTGTACTATTTAAATGTTTGTAATAGATATAAAATTAATATGAAGAATTCGCTGCGTCAAGATTAACCCTCCATTCAACGGGTGGGTCTAGAATCACACGAGCCAACGAGTGAAGCCTGTTACGCTCACTTTATATCTATAGCTAAAAAATAGTAAGGGTGCAAGAATTGCACTGAAATTTTTTTAATTGAAAATATACCTTATTCTTCATTATTTTACAGAAGAATTAAAGCGTAGGTCCTTTTGTTAGTTATTATTTTTTAATTTTAAATTTTTTATCCTTTTTTGACATTTTTTATTGAAAACTGTTTTTTATGGACATTGAATGAAAATAAAGTTAATTATAATAATAAATATTTAGTATATTGATCAAATAAGCAGAAACGTACAAAAAAATTAAATTATAAAATTCTGAACACAAACTGCAAGACCCTAAACTTCATTGAAATAGCAGGCTTCAATGTACTAAATACATAACCAAGCCTTACAAAACTGGAAAAATAATAAGAATTTTTGCTTATGTTGCACTTGTCACCTAAACAAAAAATTTACAAACAAGCATTGAAACTTAAAACCAATTATTTTTTATGGTCTGCAGATAAATTTTGCGCTTAAATAATGCTTTATAATAAAAATAATCGGTTATCACAAAGTTACACGAACCGACGCGTGAAGCCTGTCACAACAAACTGTGTCCTAGAGGATTCATTTTTTGAAAAAATTTGAAAAGCAAATGCTGATGATATGAGTTATTACAAGTTAAGAAGGTAGAGAGAATATTACAGTAAAAAGTATTTCTTTTTTTAAGTTACAGACAATTTTCACTTTTGCTTGCACTCACAGGCTTCACCCGTTGAATGGAGGGTTAAATAAGTGGATCAGTTTCAACAATTGTATACGAGGCACACACAAAAAGTATTAGCTCATAAATAATCGAAAAAGGTTTAAAAAAGGAGAAAAACTTGACGAGCAAACAATTAATTTCGCACAGCCAAATAATTTAGTGATTTTTGGAAAACTTTTTATTAAAATATCAAAATGGTTATGGAAATATTTGGGGCAGCAAAGAGGACAGTGCAAATATCAATTGAAGCTGGTTGCATTAAGCAACGGTCCACAGTAAGCTCTGGACAAGCTATGATGGGCGTGGCCCGTCGAGGAACCGGAGGTTCCAGGTCAAGATTTTAAATAATGTGAATTTTTATTTAGTTTTAGGAATATTTAGTTAGAGTTAATTGTAAGCATGAGTAGTTAATACAAACTAAGGGTGTAGAAAAATAGCGTAAAATTTAGAGTAATTAACGGAAAAATTAAAATGTTAAAAAATGATGGAAAATTTTAGAAAACAGCCAAAAGTAGATAGTCTTGGAAATTAGCTAGAGTATAGCGGCGGGAAAGATTAATGTTATGTTTCAGAAAAGGAAGGATGCAATCGAAAAGGAAGAAGCAAAAGTCAAAAGTGGTTAAACAGAGAAACGAAGTATGGGAAAAACTAGGATCGTCGGGACAGGAAATAGCCACCCCTGTTCCCCACATTTCCAGTACTTAAGGGAAGAACCGGGATCGTCGGGACAGGAATTAGCCACCCCTGTGTCGCACATACCGGGATCATCGAAACAGGAAATAGCCACCCCTGTGTCGAACATTTCCAATTAGTAAAGGAAAAACTGGGATCGTCGGGACAGAAAATAGCCACCTCTGTTCCCCAAATTTCAATTATTACCTTTCCCTAATTACATAGCCACCTGGAAAGATTAACCAAGATAGGAGAAGCAAAATAAAGACCACAAGTAAAATTACAAGAAGAGAGAACAAAACACAGAAGATGAGATCAAGCGAGTCGCACAAAGAAGTAAATGGATACCTTATGTGATGAACACATGAGATGGAATAATGGATACCTTATGTGAGGGATACATAAGATGATAATGGATGCCTTATGTTAGTGATACATAAGATGATAATGGATGCCTTATGTCAGAGATACATAAGATGATAATGGATGCCTTATGTCAGGGATACATAAGATGATAATGGATGCCTTATGTCAGAGATACATAAGATGATAATAGATGCCTTATGTCAGAGACACATAAGATGATAATGGATGCCTTATGTCAGAGATACATAAGATGATAATGGATGCCTTATGTCAGGGACACATAAGATGATAATGTGTACAAGATGAAAAAATCTTGAAAATTATTGTGTAGCTTGAAATGAGAAATAATTGTTCTTGTGTAATGTAAATTGAATTATTGTGGAAATTGTAAGGAAAAACTCGTAAATTATCGCTCCTGGTCAGAAGTTAAAGAGAATTTTTTGAAACGAAGAGTTTGAGTTAGCCGCATACTACCGTACAATGGAACATGGAAATTGGACAGATAATATCGATGGAAATTTTTTTTTTATCAAACTAGAAGAAAATTAAGAAAAGTAGCAGACCCAGTCAAAACAAATGCCAGTCCTCTGATGGTGGAAACATAGTGGAAATCAAAAAAAGTTAATGGTCTGCAGGCGACAAAGTACTAAAATTAAGTACATATGGTTAGTCATTCGTTAACGTCGATGGTCAATGGTCATATTGGAAGGTGGAGAAGAATCTTCAAAATCGTTAGAAAAATAAAGAGTTGTCGCCAGGGTGAAGAAACACCACCATCATCATTAAGAGAAGAAAAGATAATCAAAGAAGAATATGGAGAAGGAGAAGAAAACGAAATAATAAAAGAAAAAGAAGAGCCCTAAGTAACAAGGAAGATGAAGAAGGAAGAGAAACGAAGATAGAAAAGGAAATGAGGAAGAAAAAGAAACTACAAAAACAGTGCCGTTTACCGTGTCGTGTCCACAAAAGAGAAAAATTGAAAATGTACCTGTCAAAGAGGATAAGAATATGGACTCATCCAATGGAATAGATTATGTGGCGAGCCTGCCGAAACAGGAGAGTCAAGATTGTGCAATGGAACCCTAGAGAAGATGTGCCTAACGATGAAGGAGATCCATGGAATAAAAGGTAATGAGAGAAACAATGTAATGTAAAGGGTCCGGACCCAACACGAATAATGGGACGAGTCTTAATGCAAAATTCGCCGTACAAGTCATGACAAATTTAAAATCTTACCGCTAAGTTGCATTAATACTCAAAACATTCAAAATAATATTATAATTATGTTTGTAAATAAACAAAAGATAAGGATAAATGGATCATAAGGTTATAATTAGCGAAATTAGGGCACAAATAAGGAATTTAAAAAGGGGTAATAATTAAAGAGGGCACAAGGAATAATGAAACTTATCAAAGGAAATTGATAAAATAAGGGTAGAATAAAGGATACACAAATGGGTAAAGAAGTTTACTTGGACAAATGAAGTAAAATTTAAAAACGAAACGGCAAAGTGAAAAACTTCCTAAATTAGTAATCAGAAAAGAACCACGGAAAACGAATTTTGGAAATCAAAAAGGGCTACTGGGCAACTGGACAAATAAATGGGAACGAAAAAGGAAAGTCAAAGTTTGAGTAACCAAGTTTGCGAATAAAGAATTGTTTGTATGTATTTGGAAATGTTAGTTAAAATGTTAAGTTCATTGAGATAAAAGTAAATCAGAGGGTAGTTATAAATTAATTTTAAGATAAAAAATGTTTAAAGAATTGTTTATGTACACTAAATTTTGTTTTCATGTAAACGAGAACACCACGAAACAAATATGTAACATGAGACGAAATTGAAATCCGACAAAAACAGAGCAATTCACATGGTCGCAGCCGATAAACAGATTGAAAAATCAGTGGAATACGCAGTTCAGCCACAACAAACCAATATCATATAGAAGCAGTCGAAAATAGCAGTCAAAGTTGGTCAAAAATGGTGTTAAACAAAAAAAGAACAATCGAACTCAGCTCAAAGAAATGTGTAAAATGGTACTAAACGAGGATACGAGAGGTGGAAAAAGAATATAAATAAGGTTTTAAAGTGAAAACTACAGATACAGAGATGTAGATTTAAATAATTGTTAGGGGAAAATTGAATATGGACCAAAAGGAAATACAAATAAATAAGGAAAACGTCAAAGAAAATTAAAGAAGAGAACTGGAAACAATCGAACTGCAAGTCAGCAAATAAGCTGAAGAAACATAAAATAAGGAAGTGCAGCGACTAGACATTCTTCGCGACCTAGGACAATAAATTAATAGTGAAGATACAATGTTAGTAAATAAACAAAGTGTTACAAGTAGTGAAGTGCTCTGGAAAAAAAAACTTACGTGTAATTTTTTAAGTTCAATAATTTTAGCTCATGTTACAAACGTTTATTTGAGTTTTCATTTGTAATGTAAAACTTATAGTTTTCTATTTTATATATTTTTTATGAGGTTGTTTTTGGGAAAAGAATGTACGACTGTAATAATTGTTCATTTAAAATTTTTTTAGTATTTTAAAACTTATTGTGAAAACTAAAACTCATTGTTAGGTATTTTAGTAGAATTTTTTCTTTTCAGGATTTTTTTTTAATATGTAAGGGGTGCACGACTTGGGACAGTCGTTTTTTTAAAGGAGGGGGTAATGTCACATATAGGCATTATCCAGGATTGTAGAAGAATCCAAAATGTGTTGTAATCAATTGTTAGTACATTATTAGTAAACTAGATAATAGGAACAAGGAAATATACACAACTCTAGAATGTGCCGGCGATGCACATTGTTGTAAGAAATCGTATTATTAATTACTAAAGTAAGGAAATGCAATGGTTGCAAGGTTGTAACATTTTATTAAGTTGAGGAAGGAACTTAAAGAATGATATACAATAACAAACACTTAGGTCAGGGAACGTTAGAATTGTAAGAGTTAGTTGGGTATCGAGCTCGAAAGAAGTCAGTTGACTTAAAAGTTATCGATTGGACTCGAAAGAAGAGAGTTCTCCAGAGGTTCCCAGACCCAAGTGTTAATCCAGGATTCGAAGATGTCGATCCTACCCTTAGTTATATATTACATGTAAGAATAGATTTAATAATTATATTTTATACTTAGATAGAAACATCAACATGTGTTTTAATCCAACCCCTAATCATCCTGGTACAAGCCTGGAGCAATCCAGGCCGTCATGTAACCAAACGTGACATTATCTTCAATGTAATGGAAGTTATTTCCAAAATTAACAGTTTTGCTACAAACAAAGGCAAATTTGACCCTGTTCCCGCACGCCTCTGATCTGGGAAAGTTTCTCCGATAATTAGGGTCCCAAAATAAAGCGATTGGTGAAAAAAACTTGCTATCCCTACGCCTTTTCTTAAAAAATTTAATTCTACGCTGCTTTATAACAATAACGTTGTTTTAAATTTTAGTTGTTTCATAGGTTACTTTATATTTGTTGGGAGTTTTCTCTAACACTTTTGCTAATTTCTAAGACCCCAGTTGACATTCCGAAATCATACAGGGTGATTTTGAAATACACGTATATATTGAATATTGATACCCCTCGTAGATTACGAAAAGTTATACGTTTCTGCAAAAAGAATGTTAAGGGAAATGTTGACCAGTTCTTAGATATGTAGTGTTAAACTTTGACCCGCGCCATTTGAAAACTACACGTATTATTTACATAATCATGGAACGATTGTTTATTAACGCTGTTTCTCATTGGCTGATTAAAACATTTTTTCAAGGAACTGTCATTTTGACAATTAGTTAACCAAAATTACTTTTATTTAAATTATAGAATAGCACTACCTTGTTTGGCATAAACCAATAGGCACACGTTTTACTACCGGTTGCTGCGTAAACCATGCAGTAATCAAACGGTGCGGATCAAACTTTAACACTATTTTACTAAGAAATCAAAAACATTTGCTCTAAAAAAAATTTGCTGATGCCTTTAACTTTTCATAGTCTACGGTGGATATCAATATATACGTGTATTTCAAAATCACCCTGTATATGGCCTATGTTACTTCCAAAAGAATATGTGAAAAAAAGAATTATTAAAATTGGTTCAGTGGTTTGCGCGATCTTAAGTAACGCACATACCCACAAACATCTTACTTTATATAATGGTATAAATGATATGTCTTATTACTTTTGTACAAACCATAACTTTGTGTTGCATAAGTGTATTGGATTGTATTTTAAGTTTATTGAAGTGTATCTGTTTTTTTGGATGTCCTATTGCCAGTTGTTCTATCGATACTTATATACTGACGAATAGATATATATTCCCTAAGGGCGAGTTTCATAAAGGGTGCTAAGCACTTGTTCAACTTAAGTTCGAGATCGCGGACTAAAATTCCGTTTCATAAAGCTTTCTCAAACTCGAACATTTAAGTCGCCGCTTTCGGCAGTTATCGGTTGAAAACAAACGTAAAGAACGAGTTGTCCAAATTTCGAAAAGGTTGGCAGTTTGTTTGATTTCAACCGATAACCGCCGAAAGCGGCGACGTAACTGTTCGAGTTTGAGAAAGCTTGATCCAGATCTCGAACTTAAGTCGGGGAAGTGCTCAGCACCCTTTATGAAACTCGACCTAAGTGTTCAAAAACCGGTTTCAAACAATAGAAATGGTTAAGTTTTGGAATGTTATGGAACCATAACTAAGCAAAAATTTACCAGAAACTGGCCACTTGTGTTGCTTTAAGGCGACTATATCTCAAAAAGAGATCTTTTCTTCGAATAATAATTATTTATTTAAATTATAGACTAAGCAGAGTTAAGCTAATGACATGGACCGATGGCTTAACATGCACTCTGAAGCACGTCTAACTGCCTGATAATTACAATTACTTTGTAAAAGTGTATTAGGAGGGGAATATTTCGGCTGTGAGAATTTTGTTAAATCTACACATTAGTTTTTGTACACCCTGTATAATACTGTATACTTAAACATTAAACAATAGGAACAGAGAAAGTAGATGTCATTATTCGATTATACATTGAAAACAACTATTTGACGTTATAGGTACGCATAATGCATTATAATTTTTTATTTTGAACGATGAAAATGAGATAGTATCTAGAAAGCTTTGATATACACATACAGGGTTTCCAGCTAAGTGCGCGATCTTCGATACAGTATGCGCATGGTAGAAAGATGGTACTGTACAATTCTGGAATTCTACAGTACAATGTACAGTCCCTTTCTCAGGAATGGGTCCTATGGTTTCCGTAGAGATAGTAGCCCCGCCTCCTTACCCTTAAGGTGTGCGCAAATTAAAAGCGTAGAATAGAGAGTTTACATAGAGTTGTTTGAAATTTCAGCAAGAATCATATGTCACTACAAGCATACAATAGGTTTGTTTGTGCAACAGTTGCCAACCGTTTGAAATCATCGTACGCATGCGCATACTCAATTTCGCGTTCAAAATTAAACGCTAATAAACATGAAATTGAATATCCGCATGCGTTTGATGATTTCAAACGGTTGGCAACTGTTGCACAAACAAACCTATTATGCTCTATGCTCTCAGCTTTCAATTTGAGCACCCCAAAACGCTGTGCTCTAGGCTCTATGCTCGAAACTTTTAATTTGAGGCACATCCTTAAGCGTTCTTTTGATAATCGTACAATTTACCTGGGATGTATTTTGTAGCATTTTGATTTCGCATTAAATTTTGTTTTCTTATGATCTAGCAAATTTTGAATAATTATGGAGGTTAATTACAGTTTTCGAATTGGTTGTTTATTGTTTCTGTTAGTGGTATTTAGAGTGCGATACTTTTATTGTTTTAAATTTAATTATAAGGAAATGTGCGATTTTTGATTGTGGATTTGAAAGAGGGATTATCAAGTACGCTTTAGAATTGAATGGTTGTTCCTTACGTTTTAAAAATTTTATGATTTTTAATCGTCCTGAAATCAGGGAGCAGTTTTTAATAAATTGGAAATTTAGTGCCGTTGTGACTTGGTTGATAGTTTTTTTGGTGCACTACCGTAATTTGCGGGTTTATAACAATTCATTTTCTAAACACATGTAGCCGTCCTACACCTGAGGTACTTAGTTAATTTTTTTTAATCCTATTATTTATTGGTATTATTTATTAATATTATGTACTAGTATTAATTATCAATATTATACGTTAGTACTTTACTACTTATTATCATATCGAGAATACGTATCGTTCAATTGATAGTAAACACACTGTAACAATTCCATGTGCAAAAATCGTGGAAGCCATTTTGAAAATTCTGGATTGATCTTCTGCTTTACCATTAATTAATTGATTTTCTGGATTACTCATTGAATTTGGAAGTTCTCATCTGGTTCGACAATCAACGTTGTGGGTACCACAGGAGGGGTAATTTTTGTAAATTTGTATTAAGTATTTTTTTAATGTCGAAGTGGTAATCAATTATTGGTCAGATAGTTATATCAGGTTCATTGATTATCTTTAACGTAATTGTTTTTTTTTTAATTATTGGTGATTCTGTTAAAAAAAGAAAATCACTTTAACGTTAATTTTTTTCCTATTGAATAATTTTTATGCATTGTTAATTTACATAGTTATTTACATTCAATTTATCGAATAATTGTACTTTTGGATTATTTATTTTTTTAATACGTTTAAAGTAATTTAATTTTGTTAAGCGTGGATATTTTTGGGTTTGAAAGCACTCTTCTTTATTATTACTACGGAAGCCGGACACTGTACAGTCTTCGTTCCTTGCGTAGGTTAAATTCAATTTAACCTCATATTCAGTAAGTATTTTGGACAATTTGTATCAAGACGAAATATCTACAGCTTTAGCATTACTTTTGTTTTGTTAATCATTACGTTCAGCTATATTTATTATTGACATAACTGGTTCTTATAACTTTTGATTATTTGGGAGGTTTTTTTAATAGAAACTTGCTCAACGTTTTTTTTGATTTATTTTGAATGTACTTGTATGATTGTCTATTTCACAGTTAATAGGGAATGTGATTGGCGTGAGACAAACTGTGTGGCGCCCTTATCTTTTACATCTTTTACCTACGCCGTCTCCACTGGCTGCTGGCAATCTCACGTTAATCTTGTGTTTATCTGTTTGTTTTATTTAATTTGGATTAAAGGAAAAATTTGTTCGCCACAATTTTTTACTTTTTTCAAAGTGATCGAAGACATTGTCAAAATTAGCAGTTTTGCAAAACGCAAAGTCAATTTTGACCCTGTTCCCGCACGCTTTTGATTCTAAAAAAGCCCTCCCATAATTAGGGACTCAAACTAAAACAATTCGTGGAAAAACTCAAAAAAATTTAGCTCAATTCTACTATTAGCACTTATCATTCTTATGATTATTAGTTTCAGTTATTTGAATATTGATGTGGTTAAAAAAATGTCTGTCATCTTTATTACTATTGTTGTTTAAGTCCATAATCAATACATAAGTTATTAATTATTCTAAAAATTAATAACGTATTACCGTATTAGTAATGAATACATGATGGATAATTCAACGTTAGATAAGTTACGTTTGACCTTTACGGCCTTACGTCTTCGAATTTTTACAAATTTTTTTTGGTCGGTTTGAAATATACAGGGTGATTTTGAAACACAGGTATACATACCGGGTGTTGAATGACTTACCGATACATAGGGCAATAGCACGTAAAATCACGTTTTTATGAATTCCCGCTTCTCTAATTGTTTAAGGGCAAATATGAAAGAGCCAAAAATGATGCAGAATTAAAAACTAGAATAGATAAAAGTATTACATTTCATCATGCTTTTACGGAAAGAGCAAAACAGACTTTAGAAGATGTTAAAATTTTCATTAATGAGGACAGCAATTTGAATAAGAAACAATAATTTCATTGCGTATTGTAGCAACATTTAAATCGCTACCCTGATTAAACAATTAGGGAAGCAGGAATCTATAAAAACTTGATTTTACGTGTTATTGCCCTATGTATCGGTAGGTCATTCAACACCCGGTATATTGATATCCACTATAGACTACGAAAAGCTAAAGGCATCAGCAAATTTTTTGTAGAGAAAATAATCTCCAGGTCTTAGAAAAATAGTGTTAAAATTTGACCCGCACCGTTTGATTACTGCATGCTTCAGGCAGCATCACCAGTAAAAAAACGTGTGCCTATTGGTTTATGCCAAACAAAATAATGCAATTCCATAATTTAAATAAAAATAATATAACTTAACTAATAGGCTGTCCGTTAAAATTTTTTCTTTGCTCCCAGGGAAAAAAATGTTAGTGTACAGGGTGTCCCACTTAGCATGTTCACTATGGGGATCTCGTAAACTGTAAGAGATGCGAGGTGGGTTAAATGACACCAAATGTAGTCTTGCTAAATGCCAACACAATGTTGCTTTTGTTTTTTGAAAAAAATTATTGGCACTAGGTATAGATATTTAGAAAAAAACTGAAAAAGTTCATTTTCTTTAAATGCTTATAACTTTTGTGTTATTCAAGATAATTTCAATTTTCAAAAAAAGCATAATAGGCACTACTAAAACCAATAAATTTTATAAACAAAAGAATTTTTTTATCGCTCCATTTTAGAGATACGATATAAAGTTATATTTCTTTAAATGCAAACCTAGTCTCAATTTTATGTTATTGCAAATCATTTTTTTTTCTCTTTCCAAAAATATAAGTGTTAATGGGGTTAATTTAAAAAAAATTTTTGTAGTAACATAAAATTAGAAAATAAATTTGTTATTTAATGTTAAAATATTTTTTTTAAATCAAATTACCTGTGAAACAATTGAATAAAAAAAACAATGGAAATTAAATATAAGAAAAGTGTAAAAATAACTAAAAAATTAAAAAAATTAACCCTGTCATCCCTTACATTTTTGAAAAAAGAAAAAAATTAGCTTTTTAACGATCTAAAATTGAGGTTAGGTTTGCATTTAGAAAAATATAACTTTGCATCATACGTCTAAAATAGAGCGATAAAAAATTCTTTTCTTTATTAAATTTATTGGTTTTAGTAGTGCCTATTATACTTTTTTTGAAAATTGCAATTGTCTTGATGAATAAAAAAGTTATAGGTATATAAAGAAAATGAACTTTTTCAGGTTCTCTAAATATCTAGAGTGCTCATTGCTCATAATATTTTTCAAGAAACCAAAGTAGGATTGAGTTGGCCATAAAAAAGGCTACATTTTGTGTCATTTAACCGACCTCGTATCTATCTCTTACGGTTTACGAGATCCCCATGGTCAGCATCTTAAGTGGGGACACCCTGAAAAATATCACTTGTAAATTTTTTAGCTGTAGCCAAAAATTGGAACTACCGGAATAATTCCGCATGAAAAATTCTTCTGAACCACTATGCTTTTCTTACGTACTACTCCACACCCTTTGATCGTAGAAAATAGAAAAAACCCTCATTACCAAACCCTTTACGATCTCCATCCAACACTACAAAAACCATTCACGATAAAAACTAACACGGAATTTAAAGCACAGCAGCTAAGCAGAGAAAATTACTATCCAATCCATAAAATACAAGCTCCATGGCAAATGTGTCCATTTAAAATCCATTTTGAACTCTCCAAATTTTCAAAATCGGACACTCCACCCAGGGCCGTGCCAAGGGGGGGCAGAAGGGGCTCCTGCCCTGGGCGCAAACTTGGTAGGGGCGCATTCAAAGTACGACGTATTTAATTTTTTTTTAAATTAATGCACCAATGTAAAAAATGCACAATTACTCTAATAATCTCAGCAAATACATCCTTTTATTTTTAGATTTCTATTGAAAATGTAAAAAAATAAGCAGTTACTGTTACTATATATTATTTCAAATGGGGCGCCATCGGCGCCCTTTTTAGTTCGTAACTTCCATTAATTAAAAAAAAATAAGTATTGTCCATACAATCTATTTACTTTTACGTAAAATTTAGACATTGTATTTAAGGATTTTTTCATTGTAACAGTTGTGACATTGTAAAGTTAGAATTACCTATTTTGTAAATGTTCTTTTTGGTTTTCATCCTTGAAGAGAATGAGTATATAATCCCGGTAGAAATTAAATGAAAAGCCATAAAAAAATTTAACTGAGTATCCTAAATTATAAGCCGATAAGTACACAACGCTGGTGAAAGTATAAGCAAAGAAACAGAGCCGGACTACATTTTAAATTATTTATTTATTATTTTTACATAGCATGGATATTACAATTTTGTCGTTTTAAATTATCGTTTCACTGTCTTCGTCACTGTCACTACTGTCTTCGCCAAGGTTAATTTGTTATATTTGTTAACTTTTTGTGTATAGTTGTAAATAAAAGGAGAGTTACATATAAACCGTCTTACTCCAACAACTAAGAATAAGAAATATTTAGTTAAGTTCGTATGAGCTCCAAAAAAATATAAATATAAAATACAGTCCACTATTTTCGAAACTCAAAACTGAGCTCGAAGTATTCTTATCTCTTGCGTCTAAAAAATGCTAAAAAAAGTACCGGAACGCTGGTCAATAAGTAAAAACGAGAGATGGCCTATTATATATACTATACTATACCAAATCCTTTTTGACGTGCTTGATTTAAATTAAAATATTTTTATTTTTAATTTCACAAAATTTTTAGAAAAACTTACAATATAGAACTTGAACATCATAATTTCGAGGCATATTTTTACATGCAATTTATCTTGAAGATCTCTATTATCTTAAAAATTTACCTGCAGTGAAAAAATACCAAACCCTTTTTGCGAAAAAACCCAACATAACGGGTTGAAAATGAAAGTTTTTATTTCAATACCCCATCATTAGTCAAATTTCTTAATCCTCTTATCTTACAAAAATGTACCTGTAGTAAAAGACTACCAAATCTTTTTTGACCTGCTTGATTTAAATTTAAAAACGCAAATTTTAAGCAAATACCACCCATTTAGGCACTTCATGACCTTACGTTATATATAAATAGTGCGGATTTTAACCATGTAAGTTAATCAATCTTAATTAATTAATGATATAAATAATTTAATTAATCAATCTTAATTAATTAATGATAAAAATAATTTAATTAATTAATTAATAATTTATTCAATTAACATTTTAATAAGCTGAGGGCGCTACACGAACTTTGCCCCGGGCGCAAAATTAGCTAGGCACGGCCCTGACTCCACCACAAGTATTTTAAAACGAATTAAACAACTTACTAAATCTTTATAATAATTTAAAAAATATATACAGTATGATTGAAAAAACGTGATAATTTATTTATTCATTTAAGGTTATAGACTACCAAACAGGCCTACGGCCTAATTACATGGAAGCCTGGACCGATAGCTTCACGTGCCCTCCGAAGCACGGCCAACTGCGTGATAGTCATATTTAAGATGGTCACCCATCCAACCACTATCCCGGCGAACCGAGACTGTACCGTGGAAAGCGCTTGGTTAAGCGATATACGCTCGCGCTATGCAGTGGGCAGATTATGGGCAGATTGTGGGCATAATGCAGATTTCTTGGTTATTATTAAAGATAGAAAAATAATTCGTTCAGGTAACTTATAGTACTCAAGAAGCTTGTTATTTTAGTCAATTCAAAAGTACCAGTGGAATTAAAACAAAAGAGTAACGTCAGTTAGGTTAATTTTTTATGGAACGTGTAAATTTTTTCTAGATATTTTTCAAGAGTATCAAATTCTCTTTACATTGATACTAAATAACAATACAATATTTGAAAAAATAAAGTCGTAATAAGGTTTTAAAAAATGAATCTAGTAACCCTTATAACGTTATAACCATAGATGACGGATATTATGTTGGTAGAAATAGATGGGCGACTCGCCTCCTCCTTTTTTGTAATCGTAAAAATTTAATAATAATAATAAGTCTGCAAAGACACTTAGGACGACATCTTTTTAAAGGGACGTCGGGCTAGAGGGGTTTGCGCCACTCAATCTTAGATAGCACCACGGTATTTTTCCAGCTGCTGGATTAACAGTTAATTAATGTCATAAGTTTGCGACTTAGCTTTATGGAGAATTTACTATGGGTTTTTCAAAATTGATTATATTTTGAAAATTATTCAATATTTATCAATTCCAGTACATAATTTAGCAAATATATTACATAAGAACTTAACACACCACGATTACAATACAATTACTCCATTAACAAACATAAATTAAGCAAATTAAAATTTAGCACCTTTGTAAACTCAAACTAAAATATGGACAGAATTTATCGTTTGATTGTTTAGAACTT
The DNA here is from genome assembly GCA_963924605.1 of Malthinus seriepunctatus. Lineage (NCBI taxonomy): Eukaryota > Metazoa > Arthropoda > Insecta > Coleoptera > Cantharidae > Malthinus > Malthinus seriepunctatus. The sequence continues at coordinate 29,675,492 of OZ004601.1, read as the reverse complement.
TTTAACAAAAGCAAAGTATTTATATGTTTTAAAAGGTTACATTTTAGAAATAGGTATGTCGATTGTTACTTAAAATAAAGTTAAATAAAAAAAGAATATTAAAAACAAAATTCGATTTATTACTCAATTCACTATTAAGACAAGAAAGCTTAAAATGTCTAAAAAACCTAATTACTACATAATTGATATTACAATTAAAGTTTAAATAAACTTAATTACTTAAGAAATGTAAAAAACCGTTGATCACTTATAAAAATAAATCTTAATTAAAAGACAAGCAATCAAAATAAGATCGAATCGAGGAAGCTTATAAATGTTCAGCTTGCGATTGTCAAATTTATTATGCGTTTGTAACTTATGAACATTACCAAGCATTCTCGATTCGATGTTAACATTTTAAGAGCGACAATTTACTACTTCATTGAAAAAAGTACAGCCTATTCACTGAAATGCCGTTCACAGATAACTTGATTTTGACTTCTGTTATAATAAATAAAACAAAACCAATGAAATTAAAAGCAAAACATTAGGAAAAAAGTTTTATTGCTAAATTCCCTATAAAGGCAAGAAAACTTAAAAGAATAGACAATAACCTAAACTTAAAATAGCTACAAATGTTAAAAGTAGAAATTTAAAAGTAGAAAATATAAGACACAGTTTTTTTAAACTAATTTGGAATTAAACTTAATTCAATACAATAATCATCACACCCATGTTCTTTATACATTATGGATTATAATATATGTACATTGCTCACAATCTTTTATTCTTAATTTTTATATAGGTATTTTAATTTTACAGAAGACCGTAATTAGAGAATATTTTCTTGAATACTCAGTTCGATTCATAAAAACACAAATACACATTATCAAAACACAAATAATATAAAAACAGGTACGACAGTCAACTGTGATTACTTAGGCCTTTTTTTTCTGTCAAAGATCAAAATCTTAAATCTGTACTGCAAGAAAGAATACAAATGCTCGTGGGTGCGATCGAAAAATACTTTACGATTTTTAGCAATAAAGTCTTTGAATTCTTGTTTAGAAGGCATACGACCAGTATTAATGTGTGCTTTAAAGGCTTGGCTTAAAAGTGTTACTTCTTCTTCTGTATATCTTCTCTTTCGTTTGTTTCTCTTTACAGGACTCCGTATTTCATTTAAAATCTCCATAATCAACGGTGAACGTTTCTTTGGAGTAGGTATTTTTTTAACAGGTTCCTCTTCTACAATAAAACAAATAAATAATTTGAAAAAAAAAAGATAAAGTAAGTACCATGTGAGCAAGATCCAAGCTTCCTAGTAGTAATTCTCAATTTTGCACTTCGAGTTTTAATTGGAGATCTTTTCCGTTTAATTTTCTGTAATCTTTCTAAACGGACAATAGGACCTTGTTTGCTACAACACGGAAGTGGGTCATGCGATTGGTCAACGGTCTCATTCGATTTTGTTGATACAGGTCTAATTGTTGAAGTCTGCGATTCTTCATCCAAATTAGAATTATATGAACGTTCATCTACAAAAAAATTTACAGTTTCTTATTATGTTACTATACTCATAACTAGGAAATGGCCGACAATATAGGGTTAAGTAGGTGGTAGTGCTTGTTAGTTATACAAACATGGATTTCCAAAAGCAACAATTTAAGAAATGTTACATCGCCAAGAGCTTCAGTCACTGACGCAGAACAGTAATAAATAAATAAAGTCCAAGTACCTACTATTCATAAATTGCAAGTGATTTCCTAGTTACGAGTAGTATTCGGAAGGCAATTTAATGAACTATAAAAATTATCAGAAGTGAATTTAGATAATATCGAGGGATCATCCACTCTCGGCAGTCAATGTACAAAAATTGAGGAGTCAACGATAGTCATGGGCAGTCAATGGCAGACTGGGCAGTCATCAGCTGTCTGTACAAATTCAGAACAGTGGTTCCTATTTTAACATAATGTGGCTGATAAAATTTTAAAATAATAAATGCATTAAATAATGAAGTTTTTGATGTAATCATAAGCGTAAAAAATTCTCTTGAGGTTGGTACTATTTATCAGCTAGGTATGTTAAAATTGAAAGTTTCGCGTAAGACTTGAAATTTGTAAAAAAAAATCACTTTGCCAAAAAGTATTGTTTAGGCACCTGCACTCTTGATTATTTTATTGCTACGTTTATTTTATACGCTCCAGTGAAATAGTTATTGCAATTTTTCATTGTTACCTAATGATGGATATGCAGCTGTTGTTACGGATTTTGTCGTTGAAGTTTGCGACACGTCACCAAGACTAGAATTACACGAATTTACACCTGAAATTTTTTAAATTATTTTTCATTGTAGTGTTTCGTTAGGAAAACTATCACCTAAAAACGCGTCTACTATGTCTTCCACTTCTTCATCTGTTTCTTCTAGAGTTGGTTCAGTATCTATCAAAACCTCTAATTCGGTCATCGTTTTACCTTTGAATTTCGAAACATCAAGGTCTCCACCTGCGGCCATGAAAAAACGAGACAATATGGTGATTTCTCTTTGTAATTCAGGTTGCCTGTAGTTTGCCTTATGAACGCTTACATCGTGACCCATAAAATCAGCCAGTTGCTGAATTTCGTTTTCATTTAGAACTAAAAACTGTGAAACAGTTGCCACTTGCTTACGTAAGCGGGTACAGCGAAGCAATTTTGGATTATCTGCACCACATTTTTCAGCGAAAATGCGCAAAGCACGACCTCCAGCTTCCAAGTGACCATCCGTATTTGTGGAGCAAAAGAGAAATTCATTACTTTCAGATATGCCAGACATTTTTCTAAAAGATATAAACAAATCCAAGTTTTTAATTTGCTCGTTTGTTAATAAGGCTGAAAGTACTCTAGCTCGCTTCCCAATTAACTGAATTAAAGTAAATCGTTCAGCTAGCATAACTTCCATGCGGGTCATTTTCCCATGGTCTTCCTTACGTATTGTTCTTTTAGTAAGATACGACTGTAACAGTATTCGCGAAACCTCTCCAGGTCTTCGTCGGTTAAATAGAACTACCTGGTGTAAAATAAGTGTACCTAATCTGATCCACGAGTTATAATTATACTTTTCCTTCAAAATTCTATAGCACTTCTCCGCTTCCGTTTGTAAATACTCTGTCAATTTTCCAATATCACCGATATTAGGTAAATCTGCTTTTAAACATTCGGTTCTTTTGTGTCGAAATATAAGCTGTTTTTCCAACTTGTATTAAAAATTCACCTTCGTGAAAGTTTTTGAAATCTAACAAACGAAGAAGAACTCCATCAGTAGGTAACAAACCTTGCATTCTATAATCACTGATAAGAACGTTGACTAGTTTTATTATAGTAAGTCGTATAGCGGCAACGATAGTAGGCGTCTTAAATGTGTACTTGTCTCCCGAACAAATTAATTTTACTACTTCTATTATATTTCGGTAGTGAACAGTATCTAGAAAATCTTGGACACATCTAATATTAGGATTAAGTTTATTCATTTCAAAGAAAACACGAGCGCCTAAACGTAACGTTTCTCTACAATTTCTGTAATTATGACGACACGCACAATTTTTTTTAGCCAAACTCTGTGCTAATTTTAGTAGGGTTTTGTCCTGTCTAATAATTTTAGAAATTTCATCGTTTTTTAAAGGTTCTAATAACTCACGAAGCAGCTCCTGATCCAAACTGGACTGTTTCTCTTGATTCGAATTACTTAAAGATTGCGAAGATGATCCATCTGCTAGCCGTCGAGCCTCTTTCAAAATTTGTGGTCTATTTTTGGGTCTATTAACACAGTTTTGGTGGTGTTTGTAAAGTGATTTTGGAACAAACAATGCCTTGCAATTTGGACACGGTACCATCTTTTCTACAGCAATTTTTTTGGATACTCTAACTGGAATACGGTCCTTGCTACAACAATTTTCGTTATATAGATTGTCGCCTTGAATACGCAGCTTCTTCAGCAATTTAGCTCGTTCCTTGGATTTTAAAGGCAATCCTTCGACTTCTTTCACCTCATCTCTATCAAGATGTTTGGTTAACAAATGTCTGGGTAGTACTGTCACATGTTTAGAGCAAAATAAACAACAATGAGCTTTAGTTTTCAATTCAGATTTTGTGCCAAGATCGTTTTGATTTAACTTCGCATAAATCAATCCGGCAATGAGATTATTACCAGTTAAAGATACTGCTCCGCTTAGCTCACCTGGTGATAAACACCAACGAACATTCAAGTTCATGGTCTTCTTATCGTCTATGCTGATGTAGCAAGGAATATTTTTGTCGTCAAATTCTGAAAACAAACATTTATGAGCAACTTTGCAATCAATATGGAATAAATGTACTTACGACATAAATGTTGTTGTGATGTATTTTGGTCAGCTATTATAAACGATATATATTCCTTGTTTAACATGTTAGCAATATTAGTTTCACTATTATCGGCTAAGTTATCTTCCTGGTTGTTAAGTTCGTCTATTAACACAGTGTACGTTCCACGATGTAAACTCTTCAACACCGTTAGTGTTGCAGTCGAGTCTTTAATTAAAATATTTGCCTTTTGTTCTTGACCGGAAGGTTGATTGGAAACAGATTCTGTACAATGTGATGATGATGGTTTGTCGCTTGTGCTGTCGCTCTTATTGAGATTTGGGATTTCGGAACTTTCAAAATTTAATGCCTCAGTAACTACTTCTTCTACTACATTAGCAATATCATCAACACATTCATAAAGACCATTTTGAAGAGAAAAATTGTTGGCAAATAAATCCTTTTTAGCACGTTCCACATTGCTTTGTTTCTTCTTTTTAATAGTTCGTTGTGATGGAGATGAGATGGACGTAGAATCTGAAGAAGTTCCATCGGGGTTACTGCCTGTCCATTCCGATCCAGAATCTTGAAATGGTTCATCATCTTCCATTATAAACGAGTCTAAAGAAAAATTTAAAAATTACTATGCATTTGTAATTTTGCAATAATTTGAGTTTTATATCAAAAGCTTAGTATTTTTTAAGTAAGCACAACTTTATAACCTATTATAAAATTTTGTGCTCAATGGGAGCTTCAAAGGTTTAGAAATGCGATACAGATACAGGCTGTTCAAAGTTTAATCGCCACTATTGGTAACCTCGTATTTTTCGGAACTACGACTTCCATGCAATGGGAAAACTCGAGGGGTTAACCACTGAAGTAAAAAATGTACACCAAAATTGCAAAAATTTGCAAAAATTCGCAGAAATTTGCACAAAATATGCAGAAAATTACGGAAATTTGTATAAAATTTGCAGACATTTGCACCAACTTGTACACCAAATTTGCAGAGTGGTAAACCCCTCGGGAAAACTAGTGGTATTTTTGACGTAGATTATAGTGATGAAAGCAGAAAAACAATTGAACATCGGGTTTACTAATTATTTGCAAATGATTTTTTTTTGATTAAACGCCCTGTATATTTTTGCATATTACAAAATTGTAACCTTTTGACAACTCCTTTGCCGTTTAGTTATTTAAACTATTGATAAGAGTCTACTTACAAAATACGTGGTAAACTTTTTCAAAATGGCTTGAGCCAGAGGTACGCCTTATTGTTAATTATTGTTAAGCCTATTCTAGTTAGAGCTTGCCAAAGATTTGAACGATAAGTTCCTAATTGGTGCCGAAGACGAGAACATTGATTTATAAAAAGTCAAATTTTTGTAAACTATGGACAAAACACTTCCATCCTCAGAAGAGATTACAGTGATCAACAGATTTATAAAAACCCAGAAGAGAGAAAACCCTAATTTGAGCTTTTCATCTTCCCTTGAAATTTTTTGAGCCTGCCCTGAAAACACGATCTGGCTACGGCCCTGTACGCGAAATGTCAAGTTTCTCGAATTATTCAAATGCGTTCAAATGAAACGCTCACTATATTTTTTACAGAGTTGGGCTCCTGGTAAAACGTAGATGCTAAATTTGCAAAAATATACAGGGTGTTTTATTTGAAAAATCGGGAAAAAGTTACAGTAAAACACCCTCTATATTTTTGAAAATTTAGCATCTACTTTTACCAGGAATCTAAATCTGCAAAAGTATACAGGGTGTTCCATTTGAAAAATTAGAGAAAACTTACATTTCGCTTAAAGAAATCACCCTGTATAGTATTAGGCTTTTATAAAAGTTTTATTATTTATGTGACTATTATCACATTATCAGTATTAGGTGGAACAAGCACATTTAAAAAATCTTGATTGCAGCCCTGGCAACATGACTCCAAAGTAGACTATTTATCTAGACATTAAAGTGACAATATCTCCAAAACGGTTAGTAACAGAGGTACGTTAAAATTTATACCATTTGATTACAAATGTGATGGGGAATCAAAATATGCAAAAATACATAGGAGGTTCCATTTAAAATAACAAAGTTAGTTTAAGTATCTCTTAAACAAAACACCCTGTATATTCAAAAATATTTTTACGATGGAATTCACATCTAGGTAAGAAAGTTTTTTTGGGGAATTTTTTTCATATCTCTTACAACAGAACTCCATCGAATTATAAATGGTCCAACAAACAAACCCGACGAAGGTCAATGTTTGTCGAGCTAATTCTACAAAATTAGATCGACGCGTACTTTTACTTTTTAATCAGCGCGGGGATTCCCGTAGTCTCTTTGTGAAACACAGAAATCGTAAAACAATCCGATTTTTGGAAATGTTGCTTCATTTTCACTTTTATAGGGTTAAGACAGAAAAACAAAAAAATGGAAATTTACTTACATTAATTACTTCTTTTTTGAGATGCACCATTTGCTATAACTTCCACGTGTTTGTGTTGGAACAAAAACAATTTTGAAATCACTTATTTTCACGAATTATATAGAAATTAATTTATTATAAACAACTATTTTATAAAAACAACTATTTATTTATAAAAACATAACTATTGTCTTCGTAAAACGCGACACGTCAACCATGCGTCAACCCATCGACATCTAAAGAGCAATCTCCCTAGCGTCGAGTTTAAGAAATAACGTATTTTTGAATTTTAATTTTTACTTGGTTCACGTTGTAAGCGCGATTAAATAAATTTTAACTTAAAATTCTCTATGTGTAAACTGTTTATTAAGTAGTAATTAAAATTTAGTTATTAAAATAATTTACAAGTAGACAGTAGAATTTCCGTGACAATGAAAAAATTGTATTGCAAAAATTTAAATAAAAATTAAATCTTTTTGTGAAGAAAAATCGCGTTATTTCTTTTCAAGGAAATGAATGGTTTTCTAGATGGTTTATTTTTAGCAAACTCTATTGTAAATAATTTAAAGGCCGCGCCACACATACTAGATCCTTTTGTTTCAATAAATTTATTGAAAAAATTTTTAAGCACTAAAAGCCGATCAAAAATTAATTTGTTCATCGCATTTATTAAAAGAAAGTACTACTATCTAATAAAAAACTTTTATGTTCAAGGAAAATATAGTACTCCTAATCGATTAGTAAAATCGACTTGCCATTGTGGAGATTTTCAGTGCAACCCAACGGCTAAAAAGTGCATAGCAATAAAAATTCTTGTAAGGGTTGGCAGTTAATGCTATCGTGAAGAAAATCAAAAATGTGTTTTCCAAACCTTGGGGTCTTTGAACATAGGTACCTTAATTATGGGTGAGTAGGGCCCCACTCTGAATGTTGCAGAGAGGCCCCCAAGTTCTTAGTTGCGACACTGGTGAATTGTTTTGTTTTTTATAATATACAAGAGGATTGCTCCGTAACTGTGCGAGAGACATCATAACCAATTTAAGCGTAGTAATACATTTACTACAGTAATTGGCCAAAGAGTAGCTCATTCCCATTTAAGTCTCTTTAATAGATAATTAGACGGACGATTTAATTTTAGGAAAAATATTAAAGGGCGACGAAATCCGTTTTTACGTCGACCTCGCAGCACTGTTCTTTACAGCTTCAGGTCGACCTCGTTTTATAAATTCCAATCAAGATCTTATCTCAAAATATCTTTCCCAACTAAAGTCTAGATTCGAGCTTTGAACGGCAAAGTAACGAAAATTCTTTGTCTCTTTTCAACTTAGGCTATTGGTAAAAAGATCTAAAATGCATTTTATGACAAGTTATATCAAGGTTGAATTTATGACGGAATTTGGCGCCAAAGATTTTAGGGCTACGAAATTAGGTTTTAGACCGACCTCGCAGCATTAGCTCTACCGCGTCATGTTGGAAGTTAATTTATACAGGGTACTTCTACATTTTTGTAACCAAATTTAAGGGACGTTTCTTTGGATGGTTCTCATCATAAAGGTTTTAAACGACATTTACGTGTAAACAGTAGGCATTTTACAGCATTTATAATAAAGTATTCTTACACAACACCCTATAACCGTTAACCTACGCCGGTTTGGCCATATTCTCGTGCGGACCTTTAGTATGGTGTGGTAATTAGCCAAAGAGTCCCTCATTCCCACATTCAAACCGGCTTCGGTTGGAAATCTCGCCCAAACTCCTCAAGGTTTCCTTACTCCAATTTTTTTGGAATGAGGATTTCATCTTCGCCCCCATTTCGACCTCACCGAGTTCTCAAAACGAATCCCGCCCTCTCGAAAAGGGAGGACAGCTCAAGCGCCCTTCCATTTTTGAGGCCACGCTCTCGGGCAAAAAACGCATTGCCCAAGACCGCTTTCCAAGTTACACGTCCAAATTTGGCGACGATCCGTTTCGGTTTATAAACCGCGTCCTTCGAATGCGTGTTTTGTATTCGCTCTCGGGCGAAGTAATTCCTCTTGAGAGCTCACCTCACTTTTAGAGGCTAAAATCGAACTCGCAGAATGGATCGATCTGAAATTTTTGGATCCCTCGTAGGACGTGCAATCTGGTATGGATATCTAAGTCTCGTTAATAGATAATTAGACGGACGGACTTTAGGATGGAATTTTTGGAAAAATATTAAAGGGCGACGAAATCCGTTTCTACATCGACCTCACAGCACTGTTCTACAGCTTTAGGTCGACCTCGTGTTAGAAATTCCAACCAAGATCTTATCTCAATATATCTTTCCAAAGTAAAGTCTAGATTCGAGCTCTGAACGACAAAGTAACGAAAATTCTTTATCTCTTTTCAACTTAGGCTATTGCAAAAAGATCTAAAATGCATTTTTAGAGAAGTAGTGTCAAGGTTGAATTTATGACGGAATTTGGCGCCAAAGATTTTAGGGCTACGAAATTAGGTTTTAGACCGACCTCGCAGCATTAGCTCTACCGCGTCATGTTGGAAGTTAATTTATACAGGGTACTTCTACATTTTTGTAACCAAATTTAAGGGACGTTTCTTTGGATGGTTCTCATCATAAAGGTTTTAAACGACATTTACGTGTAAACAGTAGGCATTTTCCAGCATTTATAATAAAGTATTCTTACACAACACCCTATAACCGTTAACCTACGCCGGTTTGGCCATATTCTCGTGCGGACCTTTAGTATGGTGTGGTAATTAGCCAAAGAGTCCCTCATTCCCACATTCAAACCGGCTTCGGTTTGAAATCTCGCCCAAACTCCTCAAGGTTTCCTTACTCCAATTTTTTTGGAATGAGGATTTCATCTTCGCCCCCATTTCGACCTCACCGAGTTCTCAAAACGAATCCCGCCCTCTCGAAAAGGGAGGACAGCTCAAGCGCCCTTCCATTTTTGAGGCCACGCTCTCGGGCAAAAAACGCATTGCCCAAGACCGCTTTCCAAGTTACACGTCCAAATTTGGCGACGATCCGTTTCGGTTTATAAACCGCGTCCTTCGAATGCGTGTTTTGTATTCGCTCTCGGGCGAAGTAATTCCTCTTGAGAGCTCACCTCACTTTTAGAGGCTAAAATCGAACTCGCAAAATGGATCGATCTGAAATTTTTGGATCCCTCGTAGGACGTGCAATCTGGTATGGATATCTAAGTCTCGTTAATAGATAATTAGACGGACGGACTTTAGGATGGAATTTTTGGAAAAATATTAAAGGGCGACGAAATCCGTTTCTACATCGACCTCACAGCACTGTTCTACAGCTTTAGGTCGACCTCGTGTTAGAAATTCCAACCAAGATCTTATCTCAATATATCTTTCCAAAGTAAAGTCTAGATTCGAGCTCTGAACGACAAAGTAACGAAAATTCTTTATCTCTTTTCAACTTAGGCTATTGCAAAAAGATCTAAAATGCATTTTTAGAGAAGTAGTGTCAAGGTTGAATTTATGACGGAATTTGGCGCCAAAGATTTTAGGGCTACGAAATTAGGTTTTAGACCGACCTCGCAGCATTAGCTCTACCGCGTCATGTTGGAAGTTAATTTATACAGGGTACTTCTACATTTTTGTAACCAAATTTAAGGGACGTTTCTTTGGATGGTTCTCATCATAAAGGTTTTAAACGACATTTACGTGTAAACAGTAGGCATTTTCCAGCATTTATAATAAAGTATTCTTACACAACACCCTATAACCGTTAACCTACGCCGGTTTGGCCATATTCTCGTGCGGACCTTTAGTATGGTGTGGTAATTAGCCAAAGAGTCCCTCATTCCCATATTCAAACCGGCTTCGGTTGGAAATCTCGCCCAAACTCCTCAAGGTTTCCTTACTCCAATTTTTTTGGAATGAGGATTTCATCTTCGCCCCCATTTCGACCTCACCGAGTTCTCAAAACGAATCCCGCCCTCTCGAAAAGGGAGGACAGCTCAAGCGCCCTTCCATTTTTGAGGCCACGCTCTCGGGCAAAAAACGCATTGCCCAAGACCGCTTTCCAAGTTACACGTCCAAATTTGGCGACGATCCGTTTCGGTTTATAAACCGCGTCCTTCGAATGCGTGTTTTGTATTCGCTCTCGGGCGAAGTAATTCCTCTTGAGAGCTCACCTCACTTTTAGAGGCTAAAATCGAACTCGCAGAATGGATCGATCTGAAATTTTTGGATCCCTCGTAGGACGTGCAATCTGGTATGGATATCTAAGTCTCGTTAATAGATAATTAGACGGACGGACTTTAGGATGGAATTTTTGGAAAAATATTAAAGGGCGACGAAATCCGTTTCTACATCGACCTCACAGCACTGTTCTACAGCTTTAGGTCGACCTCGTGTTAGAAATTCCAACCAAGATCTTATCTCAATATATCTTTCCAAAGTAAAGTCTAGATTCGAGCTCTGAACGACAAAGTAACGAAAATTCTTTATCTCTTTTCAACTTAGGCTATTGCAAAAAGATCTAAAATGCATTTTTAGAGAAGTAGTGTCAAGGTTGAATTTATGACGGAATTTGGCGCCAAAGATTTTAGGGCTACGAAATTAGGTTTTAGACCGACCTCGCAGCATTAGCTCTACCGCGTCATGTTGGAAGTTAATTTATACAGGGTACTTCTACATTTTTGTAACCAAATTTAAGGGACGTTTCTTTGGATGGTTCTCATCATAAAGGTTTTAAACGACATTTACGTGTAAACAGTAGGCATTTTCCAGCATTTATAATAAAGTATTCTTACACAACACCCTATAACCGTTAACCTACGCCGGTTTGGCCATATTCTCGTGCGGACCTTTAGTATGGTGTGGTAATTAGCCAAAGAGTCCCTCATTCCCACATTCAAACCGGCTTCGGTTGGAAATCTCGCCCAAACTCCTCAAGGTTTCCTTACTCCAATTTTTTTGGAATGAGGATTTCATCTTCGCCCCCATTTCGACCTCACCGAGTTCTCAAAACGAATCCCGCCCTCTCGAAAAGGGAGGACAGCTCAAGCGCCCTTCCATTTTTGAGGCCACGCTCTCGGGCAAAAAACGCATTGCCCAAGACCGCTTTCCAAGTTACACGTCCAAATTTGGCGACGATCCGTTTCGGTTTATAAACCGCGTCCTTCGAATGCGTGTTTTGTATTCGCTCTCGGGCGAAGTAATTCCTCTTGAGAGCTCACCTCACTTTTAGAGGCTAAAATCGAACTCGCAGAATGGATCGATCTGAAATTTTTGGATCCCTCGTAGGACGTGCAATCTGGTATGGATATCTAAGTCTCGTTAATAGATAATTAGACGGACGGACTTTAGGATGGAATTTTTGGAAAAATATTAAAGGGCGACGAAATCCGTTTCTACATCGACCTCACAGCACTGTTCTACAGCTTTAGGTCGACCTCGTGTTAGAAATTCCAACCAAGATCTTATCTCAATATATCTTTCCAAAGTAAAGTCTAGATTCGAGCTCTGAACGACAAAGTAACGAAAATTCTTTATCTCTTTTCAACTTAGGCTATTGCAAAAAGATCTAAAATGCATTTTTAGAGAAGTAGTGTCAAGGTTGAATTTATGACGGAATTTGGCGCCAAAGATTTTAGGGCTACGAAATTAGGTTTTAGACCGACCTCGCAGCATTAGCTCTACCGCGTCATGTTGGAAGTTAATTTATACAGGGTACTTCTACATTTTTGTAACCAAATTTAAGGGACGTTTCTTTGGATGGTTCTCATCATAAAGGTTTTAAACGACATTTACGTGTAAACAGTAGGCATTTTCCAGCATTTATAATAAAGTATTCTTACACAACACCCTATAACCGTTAACCTACGCCGGTTTGGCCATATTCTCGTGCGGACCTTTAGTATGGTGTGGTAATTAGCCAAAGAGTCCCTCATTCCCATATTCAAACCGGCTTCGGTTGGAAATCTCGCCCAAACTCCTCAAGGTTTCCTTACTCCAATTTTTTTGGAATGAGGATTTCATCTTCGCCCCCATTTCGACCTCACCGAGTTCTCAAAACGAATCCCGCCCTCTCGAAAAGGGAGGACAGCTCAAGCGCCCTTCCATTTTTGAGGCCACGCTCTCGGGCAAAAAACGCATTGCCCAAGACCGCTTTCCAAGTTACACGTCCAAATTTGGCGACGATCCGTTTCGGTTTATAAACCGCGTCCTTCGAATGCGTGTTTTGTATTCGCTCTCGGGCGAAGTAATTCCTCTTGAGAGCTCACCTCACTTTTAGAGGCTAAAATCGAACTCGCAGAATGGATCGATCTGAAATTTTTGGATCCCTCGTAGGACGTGCAATCTGGTATGGATATCTAAGTCTCGTTAATAGATAATTAGACGGACGGACTTTAGGATGGAATTTTTGGAAAAATATTAAAGGGCGACGAAATCCGTTTCTACATCGACCTCACAGCACTGTTCTACAGCTTTAGGTCGACCTCGTGTTAGAAATTCCAACCAAGATCTTATCTCAATATATCTTTCCAAAGTAAAGTCTAGATTCGAGCTCTGAACGACAAAGTAACGAAAATTCTTTATCTCTTTTCAACTTAGGCTATTGCAAAAAGATCTAAAATGCATTTTTAGAGAAGTAGTGTCAAGGTTGAATTTATGACGGAATTTGGCGCCAAAGATTTTAGGGCTACGAAATTAGGTTTTAGACCGACCTCGCAGCATTAGCTCTACCGCGTCATGTTGGAAGTTAATTTATACAGGGTACTTCTACATTTTTGTAACCAAATTTAAGGGACGTTTCTTTGGATGGTTCTCATCATAAAGGTTTTAAACGACATTTACGTGTAAACAGTAGGCATTTTCCAGCATTTATAATAAAGTATTCTTACACAACACCCTATAACCGTTAACCTACGCCGGTTTGGCCATATTCTCGTGCGGACCTTTAGTATGGTGTGGTAATTAGCCAAAGAGTCCCTCATTCCCATATTCAAACCGGCTTCGGTTGGAAATCTCGCCCAAACTCCTCAAGGTTTCCTTACTCCAATTTTTTTGGAATGAGGATTTCATCTTCGCCCCCATTTCGACCTCACCGAGTTCTCAAAACGAATCCCGCCCTCTCGAAAAGGGAGGACAGCTCAAGCGCCCTTCCATTTTTGAGGCCACGCTCTCGGGCAAAAAACGCATTGCCCAAGACCGCTTTCCAAGTTACACGTCCAAATTTGGCGACGATCCGTTTCGGTTTATAAACCGCGTCCTTCGAATGCGTGTTTTGTATTCGCTCTCGGGCGAAGTAATTCCTCTTGAGAGCTCACCTCACTTTTAGAGGCTAAAATCGAACTCGCAGAATGGATCGATCTGAAATTCTTGGATCCCTCGTAGGACGTGCAATCTGGTATGGATATCTAAGTCTCGTTAATAGATAATTAGACGGACGGACTTTAGGATGGAATTTTTGGAAAAATATTAAAGGGCGACGAAATCCGTTTCTACATCGACATCACAGCACTGTTCTACAGCTTTAGGTCGACCTCGTGTTAGAAATTCCAACCAAGATCTTATCTCAATATATCTTTCCAAAGTAAAGTCTAGATTCGAGCTATGAACGACAAAGTAACGAAAATTCTTTATCTCTTTTCAACTTAGGCTATTGCAAAAAGATCTAAAATGCATTTTTAGAGAAGTAGTGTCAAGGTTGAATTTATGACGGAATTTGGCGCCAAAGATTTTAGGGCTACGAAATTAGGTTTTAGACCGACCTCGCAGCATTAGCTCTACCGCGTCATGTTGGAAGTTAATTTATACAGGGTACTTCTACTTTTTTGTAACCAAATTTAAGGGACGTTTCTTTGGATGGTTCTCATCATAAAGGTTTTAAACGACATTTACGTGTAAACAGTAGGCATTTTCCAGCATTTATAATAAAGTATTCTTACACAACACCCTATAACCGTTAACCTACGCCGGTTTGGCCATATTCTCGTGCGGACCTTTAGTATGGTGTGGTAATTAGCCAAAGAGTCCCTCATTTCCACATTCAAACCGGCTTCGGTTGGAAATCTCGCCCAAACTCCTCAAGGTTTCCTTACTCCAATTTTTTTGGAATGAGGATTTCATCTTCGCCCCCATTTCGACCTCACCGAGTTCTCAAAACGAATCCCGCCCTCTCGAAAAGGGAGGACAGCTCAAGCGCCCTTCCATTTTTGAGGCCACGCTCTCGGGCAAAAAACGCATTGCCCAAGACCGCTTTCCAAGTTACACGTCCAAATTTGGCGACGATCCGTTTCGGTTTATAAACCGCGTCCTTCGAATGCGTGTTTTGTATTCGCTCTCGGGCGAAGTAATTCCTCTTGAGAGCTCACCTCACTTTTAGAGGCTAAAATCGAACTCGCAGAATGGATCGATCTGAAATTTTTGGATCCCTCGTAGGACGTGCAATCTGGTATGGATATCTAAGTCTCGTTAATAGATAATTAGACGGACGGACTTTAGGATGGAATTTTTGGAAAAATATTAAAGGGCGACGAAATCCGTTTCTACATCGACCTCACAGCACTGTTCTACAGCTTTAGGTCGACCTCGTGTTAGAAATTCCAACCAAGATCTTATCTCAATATATCTTTCCAAAGTAAAGTCTAGATTCGAGCTCTGAACGACAAAGTAACGAAAATTCTTTATCTCTTTTCAACTTAGGCTATTGCAAAAAGATCTAAAATGCATTTTTAGAGAAGTAGTGTCAAGGTTGAATTTATGACGGAATTTGGCGCCAAAGATTTTAGGGCTACGAAATTAGGTTTTAGACCGACCTCGCAGCATTAGCTCTACCGCGTCATGTTGGAAGTTAATTTATACAGGGTACTTCTACATTTTTGTAACCAAATTTAAGGGACGTTTCTTTGGATGGTTCTCATCATAAAGGTTTTAAACGACATTTACGTGTAAACAGTAGGCATTTTCCAGCATTTATAATAAAGTATTCTTACACAACACCCTATAACCGTTAACCTACGCCGGTTTGGCCATATTCTCGTGCGGACCTTTAGTATGGTGTGGTAATTAGCCAAAGAGTCCCTCATTCCCATATTCAAACCGGCTTCGGTTGGAAATCTCGCCCAAACTCCTCAAGGTTTCCTTACTCCAATTTTTTTGGAATGAGGATTTCATCTTCGCCCCCATTTCGACCTCACCGAGTTCTCAAAACGAATCCCGCCCTCTCGAAAAGGGAGGACAGCTCAAGCGCCCTTCCATTTTTGAGGCCACGCTCTCGGGCAAAAAACGCATTGCCCAAGACCGCTTTCCAAGTTACACGTCCAAATTTGGCGACGATCCGTTTCGGTTTATAAACCGCGTCCTTCGTATGCGTGTTTTGTATTCGCTCTCGGGCGAAGTAATTCCTCTTGAGAGCTCACCTCACTTTTAGAGGCTAAAATCGAACTCGCAGAATGGATCGATCTGAAATTCTTGGATCCCTCGTAGGACGTGCAATCTGGTATGGATATCTAAGTCTCGTTAATAGATAATTAGACGGACGGACTTTAGGATGGAATTTTTGGAAAAATATTAAAGGGCGACGAAATCCGTTTCTACATCGACATCACAGCACTGTTCTACAGCTTTAGGTCGACCTCGTGTTAGAAATTCCAACCAAGATCTTATCTCAATATATCTTTCCAAAGTAAAGTCTAGATTCGAGCTATGAACGACAAAGTAACGAAAATTCTTTATCTCTTTTCAACTTAGGCTATTGCAAAAAGATCTAAAATGCATTTTTAGAGAAGTAGTGTCAAGGTTGAATTTATGACGGAATTTGGCGCCAAAGATTTTAGGGCTACGAAATTAGGTTTTAGACCGACCTCGCAGCATTAGCTCTACCGCGTCATGTTGGAAGTTAATTTATACAGGGTACTTCTACTTTTTTGTAACCAAATTTAAGGGACGTTTCTTTGGATGGTTCTCATCATAAAGGTTTTAAACGACATTTACGTGTAAACAGTAGGCATTTTCCAGCATTTATAATAAAGTATTCTTACACAACACCCTATAACCGTTAACCTACGCCGGTTTGGCCATATTCTCGTGCGGACCTTTAGTATGGTGTGGTAATTAGCCAAAGAGTCCCTCATTTCCACATTCAAACCGGCTTCGGTTGGAAATCTCGCCCAAACTCCTCAAGGTTTCCTTACTCCAATTTTTTTGGAATGAGGATTTCATCTTCGCCCCCATTTCGACCTCACCGAGTTCTCAAAACGAATCCCGCCCTCTCGAAAAGGGAGGACAGCTCAAGCGCCCTTCCATTTTTGAGGCCACGCTCTCGGGCAAAAAACGCATTGCCCAAGACCGCTTTCCAAGTTACACGTCCAAATTTGGCGACGATCCGTTTCGGTTTATAAACCGCGTCCTTCGAATGCGTGTTTTGTATTCGCTCTCGGGCGAAGTAATTCCTCTTGAGAGCTCACCTCACTTTTAGAGGCTAAAATCGAACTCGCAGAATGGATCGATCTGAAATTTTTGGATCCCTCGTAGGACGTGCAATCTGGTATGGATATCTAAGTCTCGTTAATAGATAATTAGACGGACGGACTTTAGGATGGAATTTTTGGAAAAATATTAAAGGGCGACGAAATCCGTTTCTACATCGACCTCACAGCACTGTTCTACAGCTTTAGGTCGACCTCGTGTTAGAAATTCCAACCAAGATCTTATCTCAATATATCTTTCCAAAGTAAAGTCTAGATTCGAGCTCTGAACGACAAAGTAACGAAAATTCTTTATCTCTTTTCAACTTAGGCTATTGCAAAAAGATCTAAAATGCATTTTTAGAGAAGTAGTGTCAAGGTTGAATTTATGACGGAATTTGGCGCCAAAGATTTTAGGGCTACGAAATTAGGTTTTAGACCGACCTCGCAGCATTAGCTCTACCGCGTCATGTTGGAAGTTAATTTATACAGGGTACTTCTACATTTTTGTAACCAAATTTAAGGGACGTTTCTTTGGATGGTTCTCATCATAAAGGTTTTAAACGACATTTACGTGTAAACAGTAGGCATTTTCCAGCATTTATAATAAAGTATTCTTACACAACACCCTATAACCGTTAACCTACGCCGGTTTGGCCATATTCTCGTGCGGACCTTTAGTATGGTGTGGTAATTAGCCAAAGAGTCCCTCATTCCCACATTCAAACCGGCTTCGGTTGGAAATCTCGCCCAAACTCCTCAAGGTTTCCTTACTCCAATTTTTTTGGAATGAGGATTTCATCTTCGCCCCCATTTCGACCTCACCGAGTTCTCAAAACGAATCCCGCCCTCTCGAAAAGGGAGGACAGTTCAAGCGCCCTTCCATTATTGAGGCCACGCTCTCGGGCAAAAAACGCATTGCCCAAGACCGCTTTCCAAGTTACACGTCCAAATTTGGCGACGATCCGTTTCGGTTTATAAACCGCGTCCTTTGAATGCGTGTTTTGTATTCGCTCTCGGGCGAAGTAATTCCTCTTGAGAGCTCACCTCACTTTTAGAGGCTAAAATCGAACTCGCAGAATGGATCGATCTGAAATTTTTGGATCCCTCGTAGGACGTGCAATCTGGTATGGATATCTAAGTCTCGTTAATAGATAATTAGACGGACGGACTTTAGGATGGAATTTTTGGAAAAATATTAAAGGGCGACGAAATCCGTTTCTACATCGACCTCACAGCACTGTTCTACAGCTTTAGGTCGACCTCGTGTTAGAAATTCCAACCAAGATCTTATCTCAATATATCTTTCCAAAGTAAAGTCTAGATTCGAGCTCTGAACGACAAAGTAACGAAAATTCTTTATCTCTTTTCAACTTAGGCTATTGCAAAAAGATCTAAAATGCATTTTTAGAGAAGTAGTGTCAAGGTTGAATTTATGACGGAATTTGGCGCCAAAGATTTTAGGGCTACGAAATTAGGTTTTAGACCGACCTCGCAGCATTAGCTCTACCGCGTCATGTTGGAAGTTAATTTATACAGGGTACTTCTACATTTTTGTAACCAAATTTAAGGGACGTTTCTTTGGATGGTTCTCATCATAAAGGTTTTAAACGACATTTACGTGTAAACAGTAGGCATTTTCCAGCATTTATAATAAAGTATTCTTACACAACACCCTATAACCGTTAACCTACGCCGGTTTGGCCATATTCTCGTGCGGACCTTTAGTATGGTGTGGTAATTAGCCAAAGAGTCCCTCATTCCCACATTCAAACCGGCTTCGGTTGGAAATCTCGCCCAAACTCCTCAAGGTTTCCTTACTCCAATTTTTTTGGAATGAGGATTTCATCTTCGCCCCCATTTCGACCTCACCGAGTTCTCAAAACGAATCCCGCCCTCTCGAAAAGGGAGGACAGCTCAAGCGCCCTTCCATTTTTGAGGCCACGCTCTCGGGCAAAAAACGCATTGCCCAAAACCGCTTTCCAAGTTACACGTCCAAATTTGGCGACGATCCGTTTCGGTTTATAAACCGCGTCCTTCGAATGCGTGTTTTGTATTCGCTCTCGGGCGAAGTAATTCCTCTTGAGAGCTCACCTCACTTTTAGAGGCTAAAATCGAACTCGCAGAATGGATCGATCTGAAATTTTTGGATCCCTCGTAGGACGTGCAATCTGGTATGGATATCTAAGTCTCGTTAATAGATAATTAGACGGACGGACTTTAGGATGAAATTTTTGGAAAAATATTAAAGGGCGACGAAATCCGTTTCTACATCGACCTCACAGCACTGTTCTACAGCTTTAGGTCGACCTCGTGTTAGAAATTCCAACCAAGATCTTATCTCAATATATCTTTCCAAAGTAAAGTCTAGATTCGAGCTCTGAACGACAAAGTAACGAAAATTCTTTATCTCTTTTCAACTTAGGCTATTGCAAAAAGATCTAAAATGCATTTTTAGAGAAGTAGTGTCAAGGTTGAATTTATGACGGAATTTGGCGCCAAAGATTTTAGGGCTACGAAATTAGGTTTTAGACCGACCTCGCAGCATTAGCTCTACCGCGTCATGTTGGAAGTTAATTTATACAGGGTACTTCTACATTTTTGTAACCAAATTTAAGGGACGTTTCTTTGGATGGTTCTCATCATAAAGGTTTTAAACGACATTTACGTGTAAACAGTAGGCATTTTCCAGCATTTATAATAAAGTATTCTTACACAACACCCTATAACCGTTAACCTACGCCGGTTTGGCCATATTCTCGTGCGGACCTTTAGTATGGTGTGGTAATTAGCCAAAGAGTCCCTCATTCCCACATTCAAACCGGCTTCGGTTGGAAATCTCGCCCAAACTCCTCAAGGTTTCCTTACTCCAATTTTTTTGGAATGAGGATTTCATCTTCGCCCCCATTTCGACCTCACCGAGTTCTCAAAACGAATCCCGCCCTCTCGAAAAGGGAGGACAGCTCAAGCGCCCTTCCATTTTTGAGGCCACGCTCTCGGGCAAAAAACGCATTGCCCAAGACCGCTTTCCAAGTTACACGTCCAAATTTGGCGACGATCCGTTTCGGTTTATAAACCGCGTCCTTCGAATGCGTGTTTTGTATTCGCTCTCGGGCGAAGTAATTCCTCTTGAGAGCTCACCTCACTTTTAGAGGCTAAAATCGAACTCGCAGAATGGATCGATCTGAAATTTTTGGATCCCTCGTAGGACGTGCAATCTGGTATGGATATCTAAGTCTCGTTAATAGATAATTAGACGGACGGACTTTAGGATGGAATTTTTGGAAAAATATTAAAGGGCGACGAAATCCGTTTCTACATCGACCTCACAGCACTGTTCTACAGCTTTAGGTCGACCTCGTGTTAGAAATTCCAACCAAGATCTTATCTCAATATATCTTTCCAAAGTAAAGTCTAGATTCGAGCTCTGAACGACAAAGTAACGAAAATTCTTTATCTCTTTTCAACTTAGGCTATTGCAAAAAGATCTAAAATGCATTTTTAGAGAAGTAGTGTCAAGGTTGAATTTATGACGGAATTTGGCGCCAAAGATTTTAGGGCTACGAAATTAGGTTTTAGACCGACCTCGCAGCATTAGCTCTACCGCGTCATGTTGGAAGTTAATTTATACAGGGTACTTCTACATTTTTGTAACCAAATTTAAGGGACGTTTCTTTGGATGGTTCTCATCATAAAGGTTTTAAACGACATTTACGTGTAAACAGTAGGCATTTTCCAGCATTTATAATAAAGTATTCTTACACAACACCCTATAACCGTTAACCTACGCCGGTTTGGCCATATTCTCGTGCGGACCTTTAGTATGGTGTGGTAATTAGCCAAAGAGTCCCTCATTCCCACATTCAAACCGGCTTCGGTTGGAAATCTCGCCCAAACTCCTCAAGGTTTCCTTACTCCAATTTTTTTGGAATGAGGATTTCATCTTCGCCCCCATTTCGACCTCACCGAGTTCTCAAAACGAATCCCGCCCTCTCGAAAAGGGAGGACAGCTCAAGCGCCCTTCCATTTTTGAGGCCACGCTCTCGGGCAAAAAACGCATTGCCCAAGACCGCTTTCCAAGTTACACGTCCAAATTTGGCGACGATCCGTTTCGGTTTATAAACCGCGTCCTTCGAATGCGTGTTTTGTATTCGCTCTCGGGCGAAGTAATTCCTCTTGAGAGCTCACCTCACTTTTAGAGGCTAAAATCGAACTCGCAGAATGGATCGATCTGAAATTTTTGGATCCCTCGTAGGACGTGCAATCTGGTATGGATATCTAAGTCTCGTTAATAGATAATTAGACGGACGGACTTTAGGATGGAATTTTTGGAAAAATATTAAAGGGCGACGAAATCCGTTTCTACATCGACCTCACAGCACTGTTCTACAGCTTTAGGTCGACCTCGTGTTAGAAATTCCAACCAAGATCTTATCTCAATATATCTTTCCAAAGTAAAGTCTAGATTCGAGCTCTGAACGACAAAGTAACGAAAATTCTTTATCTCTTTTCAACTTAGGCTATTGCAAAAAGATCTAAAATGCATTTTTAGAGAAGTAGTGTCAAGGTTGAATTTATGACGGAATTTGGCGCCAAAGATTTTAGGGCTACGAAATTAGGTTTTAGACCGACCTCGCAGCATTAGCTCTACCGCGTCATGTTGGAAGTTAATTTATACAGGGTACTTCTACATTTTTGTAACCAAATTTAAGGGACGTTTCTTTGGATGGTTCTCATCATAAAGGTTTTAAACGACATTTACGTGTAAACAGTAGGCATTTTCCAGCATTTATAATAAAGTATTCTTACACAACACCCTATAACCGTTAACCTACGCCGGTTTGGCCATATTCTCGTGCGGACCTTTAGTATGGTGTGGTAATTAGCCAAAGAGTCCCTCATTCCCACATTCAAACCGGCTTCGGTTGGAAATCTCGCCCAAACTCCTCAAGGTTTCCTTACTCCAATTTTTTTGGAATGAGGATTTCATCTTCGCCCCCATTTCGACCTCACCGAGTTCTCAAAACGAATCCCGCCCTCTCGAAAAGGGAGGACAGTTCAAGCGCCCTTCCATTTTTGAGGCCACGCTCTCGGGCAAAAAACGCATTGCCCAAGACCGCTTTCCAAGTTACACGTCCAAATTTGGCGACGATCCGTTTCGGTTTATAAACCGCGTCCTTCGAATGCGTGTTTTGTATTCGCTCTCGGGCGAAGTAATTCCTCTTGAGAGCTCACCTCACTTTTAGAGGCTAAAATCGAACTCGCAGAATGGATCGATCTGAAATTTTTGGATCCCTCGTAGGACGTGCAATCTGGTATGGATATCTAAGTCTCGTTAATAGATAATTAGACGGACGGACTTTAGGATGGAATTTTTGGAAAAATATTAAAGGGCGACGAAATCCGTTTCTACATCGACCTCACAGCACTGTTCTACAGCTTTAGGTCGACCTCGTGTTAGAAATTCCAACCAAGATCTTATCTCAATATATCTTTCCAAAGTAAAGTCTAGATTCGAGCTCTGAACGACAAAGTAACGAAAATTCTTTATCTCTTTTCAACTTAGGCTATTGCAAAAAGATCTAAAATGCATTTTTAGAGAAGTAGTGTCAAGGTTGAATTTATGACGGAATTTGGCGCCAAAGATTTTAGGGCTACGAAATTAGGTTTTAGACCGACCTCGCAGCATTAGCTCTACCGCGTCATGTTGGAAGTTAATTTATACAGGGTACTTCTACATTTTTGTAACCAAATTTAAGGGACGTTTCTTTGGATGGTTCTCATCATAAAGGTTTTAAACGACATTTACGTGTAAACAGTAGGCATTTTCCAGCATTTATAATAAAGTATTCTTACACAACACCCTATAACCGTTAACCTACGCCGGTTTGGCCATATTCTCGTGCGGACCTTTAGTATGGTGTGGTAATTAGCCAAAGAGTCCCTCATTCCCACATTCAAACCGGCTTCGGTTGGAAATCTCGCCCAAACTCCTCAAGGTTTTCTTACTCCAATTTTTTTGGAATGAGGATTTCATCTTCGCCCCCATTTCGACCTCACCGAGTTCTCAAAACGAATCCCGCCCTCTCGAAAAGGGAGGACAGCTCAAGCGCCCTTCCATTTTTGAGGCCACGCTCTCGGGCAAAAAACGCATTGCCCAAAACCGCTTTCCAAGTTACACGTCCAAATTTGGCGACGATCCGTTTCGGTTTATAAACCGCGTCCTTCGAATGCGTGTTTTGTATTCGCTCTCGGGCGAAGTAATTCCTCTTGAGAGCTCACCTCACTTTTAGAGGCTAAAATCGAACTCGCAGAATGGATCGATCTGAAATTTTTGGATCCCTCGTAGGACGTGCAATCTGGTATGGATATCTAAGTCTCGTTAATAGATAATTAGACGGACGGACTTTAGGATGAAATTTTTGGAAAAATATTAAAGGGCGACGAAATCCGTTTCTACATCGACCTCACAGCACTGTTCTACAGCTTTAGGTCGACCTCGTGTTAGAAATTCCAACCAAGATCTTATCTCAATATATCTTTCCAAAGTAAAGTCTAGATTCGAGCTCTGAACGACAAAGTAACGAAAATTCTTTATCTCTTTTCAACTTAGGCTATTGCAAAAAGATCTAAAATGCATTTTTAGAGAAGTAGTGTCAAGGTTGAATTTATGACGGAATTTGGCGCCAAAGATTTTAGGGCTACGAAATTAGGTTTTAGACCGACCTCGCAGCATTAGCTCTACCGCGTCATGTTGGAAGTTAATTTATACAGGGTACTTCTACATTTTTGTAACCAAATTTAAGGGACGTTTCTTTGGATGGTTCTCATCATAAAGGTTTTAAACGACATTTACGTGTAAACAGTAGGCATTTTCCAGCATTTATAATAAAGTATTCTTACACAACACCCTATAACCGTTAACCTACGCCGGTTTGGCCATATTCTCGTGCGGACCTTTAGTATGGTGTGGTAATTAGCCAAAGAGTCCCTCATTCCCACATTCAAACCGGCTTCGGTTGGAAATCTCGCCCAAACTCCTCAAGGTTTCCTTACTCCAATTTTTTTGGAATGAGGATTTCATCTTCGCCCCCATTTCGACCTCACCGAGTTCTCAAAACGAATCCCGCCCTCTCGAAAAGGGAGGACAGCTCAAGCGCCCTTCCATTTTTGAGGCCACGCTCTCGGGCAAAAAACGCATTGCCCAAGACCGCTTTCCAAGTTACACGTCCAAATTTGGCGACGATCCGTTTCGGTTTATAAACCGCGTCCTTCGAATGCGTGTTTTGTATTCGCTCTCGGGCGAAGTAATTCCTCTTGAGAGCTCACCTCACTTTTAGAGGCTAAAATCGAACTCGCAGAATGGATCGATCTGAAATTTTTGGATCCCTCGTAGGACGTGCAATCTGGTATGGATATCTAA
Source organism: Malthinus seriepunctatus (assembly GCA_963924605.1). Lineage (NCBI taxonomy): Eukaryota > Metazoa > Arthropoda > Insecta > Coleoptera > Cantharidae > Malthinus > Malthinus seriepunctatus. Next base: position 29,650,921 of record OZ004601.1, on the reverse strand, counting down.
GTCTCGTTAATAGATAATTAGACGGACGGACTTTAGGATGGAATTTTTGGAAAAATATTAAAGGGCGACGAAATCCGTTTCTACATCGACCTCACAGCACTGTTCTACAGCTTTAGGTCGACCTCGTGTTAGAAATTCCAACCAAGATCTTATCTCAATATATCTTTCCAAAGTAAAGTCTAGATTCGAGCTCTGAACGACAAAGTAACGAAAATTCTTTATCTCTTTTCAACTTAGGCTATTGCAAAAAGATCTAAAATGCATTTTTAGAGAAGTAGTGTCAAGGTTGAATTTATGACGGAATTTGGCGCCAAAGATTTTAGGGCTACGAAATTAGGTTTTAGACCGACCTCGCAGCATTAGCTCTACCGCGTCATGTTGGAAGTTAATTTATACAGGGTACTTCTACATTTTTGTAACCAAATTTAAGGGACGTTTCTTTGGATGGTTCTCATCATAAAGGTTTTAAACGACATTTACGTGTAAACAGTAGGCATTTTCCAGCATTTATAATAAAGTATTCTTACACAACACCCTATAACCGTTAACCTACGCCGGTTTGTCCATATTCTCGTGCGGACCTTTAGTATGGTGTGGTAATTAGCCAAAGAGTCCCTCATTCCCACATTCAAACCGGCTTCGGTTGGAAATCTCGCCCAAACTCCTCAAGGTTTCCTTACTTCAATTTTTTTGGAATGAGGATTTCATCTTCGCCCCCATTTCGACCTCACCGAGTTCTCAAAACGAATCCCGCCCTCTCGAAAAGGGAGGACAGTTCAAGCGCCCTTCCATTTTTGAGGCCACGCTCTCGGGCAAAAAACGCATTGCCCAAGACCGCTTTCCAAGTTACACGTCCAAATTTGGCGACGATCCGTTTCGGTTTATAAACCGCGTCCTTCGAATGCGTGTTTTGTATTCGCTCTCGGGCGAAGTAATTCCTCTTGAGAGCTCACCTCACTTTTAGAGGCTAAAATCGAACTCGCAGAATGGATCGATCTGAAATTTTTGGATCCCTCGTAGGACGTGCAATCTGGTATGGATATCTAAGTCTCGTTAATAGATAATTAGACGGACGGACTTTAGGATGGAATTTTTGGAAAAATATTAAAGGGCGACGAAATCCGTTTCTACATCGACCTCACAGCACTGTTCTACAGCTTTAGGTCGACCTCGTGTTAGAAATTCCAACCAAGATCTTATCTCAATATATCTTTCCAAAGTAAAGTCTAGATTCGAGCTCTGAACGACAAAGTAACGAAAATTCTTTATCTCTTTTCAACTTAGGCTATTGCAAAAAGATCTAAAATGCATTTTTAGAGAAGTAGTGTCAAGGTTGAATTTATGACGGAATTTGGCGCCAAAGATTTTAGGGCTACGAAATTAGGTTTTAGACCGACCTCGCAGCATTAGCTCTACCGCGTCATGTTGGAAGTTAATTTATACAGGGTACTTCTACATTTTTGTAACCAAATTTAAGGGACGTTTCTTTGGATGGTTCTCATCATAAAGGTTTTAAACGACATTTACGTGTAAACAGTAGGCATTTTCCAGCATTTATAATAAAGTATTCTTACACAACACCCTATAACCGTTAACCTACGCCGGTTTGGCCATATTCTCGTGCGGACCTTTAGTATGGTGTGGTAATTAGCCAAAGAGTCCCTCATTCCCACATTCAAACCGGCTTCGGTTGGAAATCTCGCCCAAACTCCTCAAGGTTTCCTTACTCCAATTTTTTTGGAATGAGGATTTCATCTTCGCCCCCATTTCGACCTCACCGAGTTCTCAAAACGAATCCCGCCCTCTCGAAAAGGGAGGACAGCTCAAGCGCCCTTCCATTTTTGAGGCCACGCTCTCGGGCAAAAAACGCATTGCCCAAGACCGCTTTCCAAGTTACACGTCCAAATTTGGCGACGATCCGTTTCGGTTTATAAACCGCGTCCTTCGAATGCGTGTTTTGTATTCGCTCTCGGGCGAAGTAATTCCTCTTGAGAGCTCACATCACTTTTAGAGGCTAAAATCGAACTCGCAGAATGGATCGATCTGAAATTTTTGGATCCCTCGTATGACGTGCAATCTGGTATGGATATCTAAGTCTCGTTAATAGATAATTAGACGGACGGACTTTAGGATGGAATTTTTGGAAAAATATTAAAGGGCGACGAAATCCGTTTCTACATCGACCTCACAGCACTGTTCTACAGCTTTAGGTCGACCTCGTGTTAGAAATTCCAACCAAGATCTTATCTCAATATATCTTTCCAAAGTAAAGTCTAGATTCGAGCTCTGAACGACAAAGTAACGAAAATTCTTTATCTCTTTTCAACTTAGGCTATTGCAAAAAGATCTAAAATGCATTTTTAGAGAAGTAGTGTCAAGGTTGAATTTATGACGGAATTTGGCGCCAAAGATTTTAGGGCTACGAAATTAGGTTTTAGACCGACCTCGCAGCATTAGCTCTACCGCGTCATGTTGGAAGTTAATTTATACAGGGTACTTCTACATTTTTGTAACCAAATTTAAGGGACGTTTCTTTGGATGGTTCTCATCATAAAGGTTTTAAACGACATTTACGTGTAAACAGTAGGCATTTTCCAGCATTTATAATAAAGTATTCTTACACAACACCCTATAACCGTTAACCTACGCCGGTTTGGCCATATTCTCGTGCGGACCTTTAGTATGGTGTGGTAATTAGCCAAAGAGTCCCTCATTCCCACATTCAAACCGGCTTCGGTTGGAAATCTCGCCCAAACTCCTCAAGGTTTCCTTACTCCAATTTTTTTGGAATGAGGATTTCATCTTCGCCCCCATTTCGACCTCACCGAGTTCTCAAAACGAATCCCGCCCTCTCGAAAAGGGAGGACAGCTCAAGCGCCCTTCCATTTTTGAGGCCACGCTCTCGGGCAAAAAACGCATTGCCCAAGACCGCTTTCCAAGTTACACGTCCAAATTTGGCGACGATCCGTTTCGGTTTATAAACCGCGTCCTTCGAATGCGTGTTTTGTATTCGCTCTCGGGCGAAGTAATTCCTCTTGAGAGCTCACCTCACTTTTAGAGGCTAAAATCGAACTCGCAGAATGGATCGATCTGAAATTTTTGGATCCCTCGTAGGACGTGCAATCTGGTATGGATATCTAAGTCTCGTTAATAGATAATTAGACGGACGGACTTTAGGATGGAATTTTTGGAAAAATATTAAAGGGCGACGAAATCCGTTTCTACATCGACCTCACAGCACTGTTCTACAGCTTTAGGTCGACCTCGTGTTAGAAATTCCAACCAAGATCTTATCTCAATATATCTTTCCAAAGTAAAGTCTAGATTCGAGCTCTGAACGACAAAGTAACGAAAATTCTTTATCTCTTTTCAACTTAGGCTATTGCAAAAAGATCTAAAATGCATTTTTAGAGAAGTAGTGTCAAGGTTGAATTTATGACGGAATTTGGCGCCAAAGATTTTAGGGCTACGAAATTAGGTTTTAGACCGACCTCGCAGCATTAGCTCTACCGCGTCATGTTGGAAGTTAATTTATACAGGGTACTTCTACATTTTTGTAACCAAATTTAAGGGACGTTTCTTTGGATGGTTCTCATCATAAAGGTTTTAAACGACATTTACGTGTAAACAGTAGGCATTTTCCAGCATTTATAATAAAGTATTCTTACACAACACCCTATAACCGTTAACCTACGCCGGTTTGGCCATATTCTCGTGCGGACTTTTAGTATGGTGTGGTAATTAGCCAAAGAGTCCCTCATTCCCACATTCAAACCGGCTTCGGTTGGAAATCTCGCCCAAACTCCTCAAGGTTTCCTTACTCCAATTTTTTTGGAATGAGGATTTCATCTTCGCCCCCATTTCGACCTCACCGAGTTCTCAAAACGAATCCCGCCCTCTCGAAAAGGGAGGACAGCTCAAGCGCCCTTCCATTTTTGAGGCCACGCTCTCGGGCAAAAAACGCATTGCCCAAGACCGCTTTCCAAGTTACACGTCCAAATTTGGCGACGATCCGTTTCGGTTTATAAACCGCGTCCTTCGAATGCGTGTTTTGTATTCGCTCTCGGGCGAAGTAATTCCTCTTGAGAGCTCACCTCACTTTTAGAGGCTAAAATCGAACTCGCAGAATGGATCGATCTGAAATTTTTGGATCCCTCGTAGGACGTGCAATCTGGTATGGATATCTAAGTCTCGTTAATAGATAATTAGACGGACGGACTTTAGGATGGAATTTTTGGAAAAATATTAAAGGGCGACGAAATCCGTTTCTACATCGACCTCACAGCACTGTTCTACAGCTTTAGGTCGACCTCGTGTTAGAAATTCCAACCAAGATCTTATCTCAATATATCTTTCCAAAGTAAAGTCTAGATTCGAGCTCTGAACGACAAAGTAACGAAAATTCTTTATCTCTTTTCAACTTAGGCTATTGCAAAAAGATCTAAAATGCATTTTTAGAGAAGTAGTGTCAAGGTTGAATTTATGACGGAATTTGGCGCCAAAGATTTTAGGGCTACGAAATTAGGTTTTAGACCGACCTCGCAGCATTAGCTCTACCGCGTCATGTTGGAAGTTAATTTATACAGGGTACTTCTACATTTTTGTAACCAAATTTAAGGGACGTTTCTTTGGATGGTTCTCATCATAAAGGTTTTAAACGACATTTACGTGTAAACAGTAGGCATTTTCCAGCATTTATAATAAAGTATTCTTACACAACACCCTATAACCGTTAACCTACGCCGGTTTGGCCATATTCTCGTGCGGACCTTTAGTATGGTGTGGTAATTAGCCAAAGAGTCCCTCATTCCCACATTCAAACCGGCTTCGGTTGGAAATCTCGCCCAAACTCCTCAAGGTTTCCTTACTCCAATTTTTTTGGAATGAGGATTTCATCTTCGCCCCCATTTCGACCTCACCGAGTTCTCAAAACGAATCCCGCCCTCTCGAAAAGGGAGGACAGCTCAAGCGCCCTTCCATTTTTGAGGCCACGCTCTCGGGCAAAAAACGCATTGCCCAAGACCGCTTTCCAAGTTACACGTCCAAATTTGGCGACGATCCGTTTCGGTTTATAAACCGCGTCCTTCGAATGCGTGTTTTGTATTCGCTCTCGGGCGAAGTAATTCCTCTTGAGAGCTCACCTCACTTTTAGAGGCTGAAATCGAACTCGCAGAATGGATCGATCTGAAATTTTTGGATCCCTCGTAGGACGTGCAATCTGGTATGGATATCTAAGTCTCGTTAATAGATAATTAGACGGACGGACTTTAGGATGGAATTTTTGGAAAAATATTAAAGGGCGACGAAATCCGTTTCTACATCGACCTCACAGCACTGTTCTACAGCTTTAGGTCGACCTCGTGTTAGAAATTCCAACCAAGATCTTATCTCAATATATCTTTCCAAAGTAAAGTCTAGATTCGAGCTCTGAACGACAAAGTAACGAAAATTCTTTATCTCTTTTCAACTTAGGCTATTGCAAAAAGATCTAAAATGCATTTTTAGAGAAGTAGTGTCAAGGTTGAATTTATGACGGAATTTGGCGCCAAAGATTTTAGGGCTACGAAATTAGGTTTTAGACCGACCTCGCAGCATTAGCTCTACCGCGTCATGTTTGAAGTTAATTTATACAGGGTACTTCTACATTTTTGTAACCAAATTTAAGGGACGTTTCTTTGGATGGTTCTCATCATAAAGGTTTTAAACGACATTTACGTGTAAACAGTAGGCATTTTCCAGCATTTATAATAAAGTATTCTTACACAACACCCTATAACCGTTAACCTACGCCGGTTTGGCCATATTCTCGTGCAGACCTTTAGTATGGTGTGGTAATTAGCCAAAGAGTCCCTCATTCCCATATTCAAACCGGCTTCGGTTGGAAATCTCGCCCAAACTCCTCAAGGTTTCCTTCCTCCAATTTTTTTGGAATGAGGATTTCATCTTCGCCCCCATTTCGACCTCACCGAGTTCTCAAAACGAATCCCGCCCTCTCGAAAAGGGAGGACAGCTCAAGCGCCCTTCCATTTTTGAGGCCACGCTCTCGGGCAAAAAACGCATTGCCCAAGACCGCTTTCCAAGTTACACGTCCAAATTTGGCGACGATCCGTTTCGGTTTATAAACCGCGTCCTTCGAATGCGTGTTTTGTATTCGCTCTCGGGCGAAGTAATTCCTCTTGAGAGCTCACCTCACTTTTAGAGGCTAAAATCGAACTCGCAGAATGGATCGATTTGAAATTTTTGGATCCCTCGTAGGACGTGCAATCTGGTATGGATATCTAAGTCTCGTTAATAGATAATTAGACGGACGGACTTTAGGATGGAATTTTTGGAAAAATATTAAAGGGCGACGAAATCCGTTTCTACATCGACCTCACAGCACTGTTCTACAGCTTTAGGTCGACCTCGTGTTAGAAATTCCAACCAAGATCTTATCTCAATATATCTTTCCAAAGTAAAGTCTAGATTCGAGCTCTGAACGACAAAGTAACGAAAATTCTTTATCTCTTTTCAACTTAGGCTATTGCAAAAAGATCTAAAATGCATTTTTAGAGAAGTAGTGTCAAGGTTGAATTTATGACGGAATTTGGCGCCAAAGATTTTAGGGCTACGAAATTAGGTTTTAGACCGACCTCGCAGCATTAGCTCTACCGCGTCATGTTGGAAGTTAATTTATACAGGGTACTTCTACATTTTTGTAACCAAATTTAAGGGACGTTTCTTTGGATGGTTCTCATCATAAAGGTTTTAAACGACATTTACGTGTAAACAGTAGGCATTTTCCAGCATTTATAATAAAGTATTCTTACACAACACCCTATAACCGTTAACCTACGCCGGTTTGGCCATATTCTCGTGCGGACTTTTAGTATGGTGTGGTAATTAGCCAAAGAGTCCCTCATTCCCACATTCAAACCGGCTTCGGTTGGAAATCTCGCCCAAACTCCTCAAGGTTTCCTTACTCCAATTTTTTTGGAGTGAGGATTTCATCTTCGCCCCCATTTCGACCTCACCGAGTTCTCAAAACGAATCCCGCCCTCTCGAAAAGGGAGGACAGCTCAAGCGCCCTTCCATTTTTGAGGCCACGCTCTCGGGCAAAAAACGCATTGCCCAAGACCGCTTTCCAAGTTACACGTCCAAATTTGGCGACGATCCGTTTCGGTTTATAAACCGCGTCCTTCGAATGCGTGTTTTGTATTCGCTCTCGGGCGAAGTAATTGCTCTTGAGAGCTCACCTCACTTTTAGAGGCTAAAATCGAACTCGCAGAATGGATCGATCTGAAATTTTTGGATCCCTCGTAGGACGTGCAATCTGGTATGGATATCTAAGTCTCGTTAATAGATAATTAGACGGACGGACTTTAGGATGGAATTTTTGGAAAAATATTAAAGGGCGACGAAATCCGTTTCTACATCGACCTCACAGCACTGTTCTACAGCTTTAGGTCGACCTCGTTTTATAAATTCCAATCAAGATCTTATCTCAAAATATCTTTCCTAACTAAAGTCTAGATTCGAGCTTTGAACGGCAAAGTAACGAAAATTCTTTATCTCTTTTCAACTTAGGCTATTGTAAAAAGATCTAAAGTGCATTTTATGAGAAGTAGTGTCAAGGTTGAATTTTATGATAAATATCTAGAGCCTTCAACTTTTATGGCGTTAGCGCCTACGCGTTTTAGCTTTGCCAGGTTTTCAATCTACGATAGATATTTCTTACTCGTTAATAGCTATGGATATAATTTATAATAACTTAAAGACGATATAGCTTATCGATAGAAGTGAATAGGACCAATGCTGATAGGACATTTTTGTCCTATTTTATTTACCTGGTTACTTACTTTCATTTGCAATGTTTGTAAATAGGCTTGTAAATAATTTTGTGTAACTAATAAATTTATGTAGAAAAGATTCAGGTACGTCTCCGTCTTTAATCTTAGACAGACATATGTTTATCTTGAATACCAAATCTTATTAAAAAAATTCTTTTTGCTTCTTATAACAGGTTGTTCAACGAGCAAAAATATCGCGACATTTTAGCGCGGTTTACCGCATTATATCAACGCTTAATTTGAGGTCGATTTTTTGAGATTTATTTTTAGCACTATTTATATAAGCGAAGGTCACATCACATCGTGATGACGTGATGTGATGTGACTTTGCTCAACCGAGAGCAAAGTAACAGATATTCTTTGTTTTTAAATTACGCTATTGCAAGAACATCTAAGAAGACATTTTATGACAAATGCCAACCTTGAATTTTATGATAAATATCTTTGAGTCTGATTGTCGATTTTAATCCTGCTTACACTCTCAAGTTCACGTGCACTTAAGTACAATAAGTAGTAAGTAGCCTTACTACTAGCCTACTAGATTTTATAATAACTTAAAGACGATTGTAAGAATATAATCTTAATTAAATAATAAAAACAACCCATCCACAAATAACATCATTTATTAGTAAAAACACCTCCGAATCTCAAGCCAGTCAAAACTCAACTCTTTTCTTTTCTACAATCGATATTTTTAAAAACAAAAGAAATACTTGTCACCAATTAATTTTTATATTCTAACTAAAACTACTTAAATCTTAAGAATTTTTTGACCTCTCATGTTAAACAATGCACATCGCGAAAAGATCGTAATATGCGTAAACATGGCGTAAACAACATAAAAATTTAGTAAAGTATAAAAATAAATTAGTGTTCCTATGTTGGGTTGCACCAACATTTTCTTACACGATATAGCTTATTAACAGAAGAGCGTAAGATAGGACATTTTTTTCATGGAATTTTATTTATCTACTTACTTTTATTTGCTAAAGTTTGTAAAGAGGCTTGTAACAAAAACCTTGGAAACAACCCTGTATAAGTAATAAATTGAAGTAAGTAAGTTTTAGGGGTTAATTTAAAACTTTTCCTAAAATAGCTACTTTTATTCGTTACGTTGAAGAAGTAAAGAATATACCTCTAAAGAAAAGTAAGTACTTATTTTGAAGACGAGTAAAACTGTGTAAAGAAGGAGTTAAGTAGTTTCAGGTTAACGCAATAAGTTTTAAGTCGATTTAATGGATTTTACGACGTCGCTTGTTTTAGGTCGACATTCAGTTTTAAGTAGACATAAAGCAGTTTTATTTCGACACATTCAGTTTTAGATCGACGCTAACAATGTTAGTTCGACACAATGAATCAAGTTTTCATAGTTGCAATTTATTTCGGATCGAAACGATCAGCTTTAGGTCGACATAATTAGTTTTAGGTCAATACTTATTTTTAGGTCGACTATCAGTTGTAGGTAGATATATGTAATAGGGTGGCCCTTATACAGGCTGTCTAAAATAATGGAAATATAAAAAAAAGTTCAAATAAAAAAATTAGATCTTTCTAAGCTGTTGTAGTCAGTAGAAAAATTTTTTTAGGGCTTAATTTGAAAGATATGACACAAACATACCTTTTTTAACTACACGCACTATTTTAACTTAACTTCAAAAAAATACTAATTTTTTTCTCTTTTCAACGATATGTAACAATCAATAAAACAATTTCTTGTTTTTTCCAAAACAAAATTTTTTTTTAATTTTTTCAAAATTTCTGTTCAAGTCGAGTGGTACAGGTTACTGACATAAATTATTTTCTTACAAATGGTAATTTTAATAAATAAATGTACCTGTACAGTCGACTTGAACAGTACGTACGTACGAACAGTAAGTATATAAATGCCAAACCAACTACCCTGGCAAAACCAACAACATGGTTTTTCAGCGACAAAACTTTGACACTCTGTTTTAGGTCGACAATTAGTTTTAAGTCGACACAGACAGTATTAGGTCGACACTCTGTTTTATGAGTTTTAGCTAAACACCGTCAGTTTTAGGTGGACACTGCTTATTAGATAGACACTCAGTTTTGGGGCGTAGGTCCGAAAAAACTTTTATAGTAAGATATATATCCTTATGCGCGTTTGCACCGTTTACATATTAACTGACAGATAGTGTATTTGGCGATAAGTTGTCAAAAACCTCTGCTCCTTCATCTACTGTAGTATAAATCAAACAACTAACGAATAAATTTTATACAAAACTACCTTCTACTTATGGACCTTTTGCACCGATTTTAGTTTATGCATGGGCTTTAAAAGCCCAACGTATGCTCTGCAGGGTTAATATGTTAACGGTGCAAAAACCCCCATTAGACTACAAATTGGATGGCTAAAAATAGATGGCTCGTGCAGCACCTCTAAACGTTAAGATATGGAGCTGAAAATTTTACACGATTTTTTTCTATCCTTTCGAAACTAACCCTAGTATTCAGTTGTAGATCGACGCATCAGTTTTAGGTCGACAATCAGTTTTAGGTCGACAATAAGTTTTGGGTCGACATAGGCAGTTTTAGATCGAATTTTTAGTTTTACGTCGATAAAATCAGTTTTAGGTCGACACTCTGTTTTAGGTCGACAGTTAGTTTTAAGTCGACACAGACAGTATTAGGTCGACGCAATGAGTTTTAGCTAAACACCGTCAGTTTTAGGTGGACACTGCTTATTAGATAGACACTCAGAGAGATTGCTACACGTAATGTTGTAAAAGAATTGCCTTTTAAAATGTTGCATCCACATTGACAGTTTTAGATCAAACATGCAAATTTAAAAAAATTCCACTGGGTAATGAATGTTAGCTTTTCTACTACTTAAGTAAGAGGTATCCTTAGACTACAAATTTATAAATTCGAAACTAATATCACATGTCATGTACTTGTGATTTTGCAAAAAATTCAAAACCAAAAACTTTTAAGTTTCGCATGTTATTTAAATGGGAAAACAGATGACTCTTTCGACACCTCTAAACGTTAAAATATCGAGCTGAAATTTTAACCCGATTTTTTTCTATCCATTCAAAACTAAACCTAATATTCAGTTTTAAATCGACTCATCAGTTTTACGTCGACAAAATCAGCTTTAGGTCGACACTCTGTTTTATGAGTTTTAGCTAAACACCGTCAGTTTTAGGTGGACACTGCTTATTAGATAGACACTCAGTTTTGGGGCGACAAAATCAGTTGTTACAGGTAATTTTGCTACACGTAATGTTGTAAAAGAGTTGCCTTTTAAAATGTTGCATGCACATTGAGAGTTTTAGATCAAAATTGCAAATTTAAAAAAAAATCCACGGGGTAATGAATGTTAGTCAGCCATTCAACTACTTTCGAATTTTTTCGAAGACCTAAAAACATTAAAAATTGAAGTTGTAGGTCCGAAAAAACTTTTATAGTAAGATATATATATCCTTATGCGCGTTTGCACCGTTTACATAAATTAACTGACAGATAGTGTATTTGGCGATAAGTTGTCAAAAACCTCTGCTCCTTCATCTACTGTAGTATAAATCAAACAACTAACGAATAAATTTTATACAAAACTACCTTCTACTTATGGACCTTTTGCACCGATTTTAATTTATGCATGGGCTTTAAAAGCCTAACGTATGCTCTGCAGGGTTAATATGTAAACGGTGCAAAAACCCCCATTAGACTACAAATTGGATGGCTAAAAATAGATGGCTCGTGCAGCACCTCTAAACGTTAAGATATGGAGCTGAAAATTTTACACGATTTTTTTCTATCCTTTCGAAACTAACCCTAGTATTCAGTTGTAGATCGACGCATCAGTTTTAGGTCGACAATCAGTTTTAGTTCGACAATAAGTTTTGGGTCGACACAGGCAGTTTAAATCGAATTTTTAGTTTTACGTCGATAAAATCAGTTTTAGGTCGACACTCTGTTTTAGGTCGACAATTAGTTTTAAGTCGACACAGACAGTATTAAGTCGACGCAATGAGTTTTGGCTAAACACCGTCAGTTTTAGGTGGACACTGCTTATTAGATAGACACTCAGTTTTGGGGCGACAAAATCAGTTGTTACAGGTAATTTTGCTACACGTAAAGTTGTAAAAGAGTTGCATTTTAAAATGTTGCATGTACATTGAGAGTTTTAGATCAAAATTGCAAATTTAAAAAAAAATCCACTGGGTAATGAATGTTAGTCAGCCATTCAACTACTTTCGAATTTTTTCGAAGACCTAAAAACATTAAAAATTGAAGTTGTAGGTCCGAAAAAACTTTTATAGTAAGATATATATATCCTTATGCGCGTTTGCACCGTTTACATAAATTAACTGACAGATAGTGTATTTGGCGATAAGTTGTCAAAAACCTCTGCTCCTTCATCTACTGTAGTATAAATCAAACAACTAACGAATAAATTTTATGCAAAACTACCTTCTACTTATGGACCTTTTGCACCGATTTTAGTTTATGCATGGGCTTTAAAAGCCTAACGTATGCTCTGCGGGGTTAATATGTAAACGGTGCAAAAACCCCCATTAGACTACAAATTGGATGGCTAAAAATAGATGGCTCGTGCAGCACCTCTAAACGTTAAGATATGGAGCTGAAAATTTTACACGATTTTTTTCTATCCTTTCGAAACTAACCTTAGTATTCAGTTGTAGATCGACGCATCAGTTTTAGGTCGACAATCAGTTTTAGGTCGACAATAAGTTTTGGGTCGACACAGGCAGTTTTAGATCGAATTTTTAGTTTTACGTCGATAAAATCAGTTTTAGGTCGACACTCTGTTTTAGGTCGACAATTAGTTTTAAGTCGACATAGACAGTATTAGGTCGACGCAATGAGTTTTAGCTAAACACCGTCAGTTTTAGGTGGACACTGCTTATTAGATAGACACTCAGTTTTGGGGAGACAAAATCAGTTGTTACAGGTAATTTTGCTACACGTAATGTTGTAAAAGAGTTGCCTTTTAAAATGTTGCTTGCACATTGAGAGTTTTAGATCAAAATTGCAAATTTAAAAAAAAATCCACTGGGTAATGAATGTTAGTCAGCCATTCAACTACTTTCGAATTTTTTCGAAGACCTAAAAACATTAAAAATTGAAGTTGTAGGTCCGAAAAAATTTTTATAGTAAGATATATATAACCTTATGCGCGTTTGCACCGTTTACATAAATTAACTGACAGATAGTGTATTTGGCGATAAGTTGTCAAAAACCTCTGCTCCTTCATCTACTGTAGTATAAATCAAACAACTAACGAATAAATTTTGTACAAAACTACCTTCTACTTATGGACCTTTTGCACCGATTTTAGTTTATGCATGGGCTTTAAAAGCCTAACGTATGCTCTGCAGCGTTAATATGTAAACGGTGCAAAAACCCACATTAGACTACAAATTGGATGGCTAAAAATAGATGGCTCGTGCAGCACCTCTAAACGTTAAGATATGGAGCTGAAAATTTTACACGATTATTTTCTATCCTTTCGAAACTAACCTTAGTATTCAGTTGTAGATCGACGCATCAGTTTTAGGTCGACAATCAGTTTTAGGTCGACAATAAGTTTTGGGTCGACACAGGCAGTTTTAGATCGAATTTTTAGTTTTACGTCGATAAAATCAGTTTTAGGTCGACACTCTGTTTTAGGTCGACAATTAGTTTTAAGTCGACACAGACAGTATTAGGTCGACGCAATGAGTTTTAGCTAAACACCGTCAGTTTTAGGTGGACACTGCTTATTAGATAGACACTCAGTTTTGGGGCGACAAAATCAGTTGTTACAGGTAATTTTGCTACACGTAATGTTGTAAAAGAGTTGCCTTTTAAAATGTTGCATGCACATTGAGAGTTTTAGATCAAAATTGCAAATTTAAAAAAAAATCCACTGGGTAATGAATGTTAGTCAGCCATTCAACTACTTTCGAATTTTTTCGAAGACCTAAAAACATTAAAAATTGAAGTTGTAGGTCCGAAAAAACTTTTATAGTAAGATATATATATATCCTTATGCGCGTTTGCACCGTTTACATAAATTAACTGACAGATAGTGTATTTGGCGATAAGTTGTCAAAAACCTCTGCTCCTTCATCTACTGTAGTATAAATCAAACAACTAACGAATAAATTTTATACAAAACTACCTTCTACTTATGGACCTTTTGCACCGATTTTAGTTTATGCATGGGCTTTAAAAGCCTAACGTATGCTCTGCAGGGTTAATATGTAAACGGTGCAAAAACCCACATTAGACTACAAATTGGATGGCTAAAAATAGATGGCTCGTGCAGCACCTCTAAACGTTAAGATATGGAGCTGAAAATTTTACACGATTTTTTTCTATCCTTTCGAAACTAACCTTAGTATTCAGTTGTAGATCGACGCATCAGTTTTAGGTCGACAATCAGTTTTAGGTCGACAATAAGTTTTGGGTCGACACAGGCAGTTTTAGATCGAATTTTTAGTTTTACGTCGATAAAATCAGTTTTAGGTCGACACTCTGTTTTAGGTCGACAATTAGTTTTAAGTCGACACAGACAGTATTAGGTCGACGCAATGAGTTTTAGCTAAACACCGTCAGTTTTAGTTGGACACTGCTTATTAGATAGACACTCAGTTTTGGGGCGACAAAATCAGTTGTTACAGGTAATTTTGCTACACGTAATGTTGTAAAAGAGTTGCCTTTTAAAATGTTGCATGCACATTGAGAGTTTTAGATCAAAATTGCAAATTTAAAAAAAAATCCACTGGGTAATGAATGTTAGTCAGCCATTCAACTACTTTCGAATTTTTTCGAAGACCTAAAAACATTAAAAATTGAAGTTGTAGGTCCGAAAAAACTTTTATAGTAAGATATATATATATCCTTATGCGCGTTTGCACCGTTTACATAAATTAACTGACAGATAGTGTATTTGGCGATAAGTTGTCAAAAACCTCTGCTCCTTCATCTACTGTAGTATAAATCAAACAACTAACGAATAAATTTTATACAAAACTACCTTCTACTTATGGACCTTTTGCACCGATTTTAGTTTATGCATGGGCTTTAAAAGCCTAACGTATGCTCTGCAGGGTTAATATGTAAACGGTGCAAAAACCCACATTAGACTACAAATTGGATGGCTAAAAATAGATGGCTCGTGCAGCACTTCTAAACGTTAAGATATGGAGCTGAAAATTTTACACGATTTTTTTCTATCCTTTCGAAACTAATCTTAGTATTCAGTTGTAGATCGACGCATCAGTTTTAGGTCGACAATCAGTTTTAGGTCTTCAATAAGTTTTGGGTCGACACAGGCAGTTTTAGATCGAATTTTTAGTTTTACGTCGATAAAATCAGTTTTAGGTCGACACTGTTTTAGGTCGACAATTAGTTTTAAGTCGACACAGACAGTATTAGGTCGACGCAATGAGTTTTAGCTAAACACCGTCAGTTTTAGGTGGACACTGCTTATTAGATAGACACTCAGTTTTGGGGCGACAAAATCAGTTGTTACAGGTAATTTTGCTACACGTAATGTTGTAAAAGAGTTGCCTTTTAAAATGTTGCATGCACATTGAGAGTTTTAGATCAAAATTGCAAATTTAAAAAAAAATCCACTGGGTAATGAATGTTAGTCAGCCATTCAACTACTTTCGAATTTTTTCGAAGACCTAAAAACATTAAAAATTGAAGTTGTAGGTCCGAAAAAACTTTTATAGTAAGATATATATATATCCTTATGCGCGTTTGCACCGTTTACATAAATTAACTGACAGATAGTGTATTTGGCGATAAGTTGTCAAAAACCTCTGCTCCTTCATCTACTGTAGTATAAATCAAACAACTAACGAATAAATTTTATACAAAACTACCTTCTACTTATGGACCTTTTGCACCGATTTTAGTTTATGCATGGGCTTTAAAAGCCTAACGTATGCTCTGCAGGGTTAATATGTAAACGGTGCAAAAACCCACATTAGACTACAAATTGGATGGCTAAAAATAGATGGCTCGTGCAGCACCTCTAAACGTTAAGATATGGAGCTGAAAATTTTACACGATTTTTTTCTATCCTTTCGAAACTAACCTTAGTATTCAGTTGTAGATCGACGCATCAGTTTTAGGTCGACAATCAGTTTTAGGTCGACAATAAGTTTTGGGTCGACACAGGCAGTTTTAGATCGAATTTTTAGTTTTACGTCGATAGAATCAGTTTTAGGTCGACACTCTGTTTTAGGTCGACAATTAGTTTTAAGTCGACACAGACAGTATTAGGTCGACGCAATGAGTTTTAGCTAAACACCGTCAGTTTTAGGTGGACACTGCTTATTAGATAGACACTCAGTTTTGGGGCGACAAAATCAGTTGTTACAGGTAATTTTGCTACACGTAATGTTGTAAAAGAGTTGCCTTTTAAAATGTTGCATGCACATTGAACGTTTTAGATCAAAATTGCAAATTTAAAAAAAAATCCACTGGGTAATGAATGTTAGTCAGCCATTCAACTACTTTCGAATTTTTTCGAAGACCTAAAAACATTAAAAATTGAAGTTGTAGGTCCGAAAAAACTTTTATAGTAAGATATATATATCCTTATGCGCGTTTGCACCGTTTACATAAATTAACTGACAGATAGTGTATTTGGCGATAAGTTGTCAAAAACCTCTGCTCCTTCATCTACTGTAGTATAAATCAAACAACTAACGAATAAATTTTATACAAAACTACCTTCTACTTATGGACCTTTTGCACCGATTTTAGTTTATGCATGGGCTTTAAAAGCCTAACGTATGCTCTGCGGGGTTAATATGTAAACGGTGCAAAAACCCCCATTAGACTACAAATTGGATGGCTAAAAATAGATGGCTCGTGCAGCACCTCTAAACGTTAAGATATGGAGCTGAAAATTTTACACGATTTTTTTCTATCCTTTCGAAACTAACCTTAGTATTCAGTTGTAGATCGACGCATCAGTTTTAGGTCGACAATCAGTTTTAGGTCGACAATAAGTTTTGGGTCGACACAGGCAGTTTTAGATCGAATTTTTAGTTTTACGTCGATAAAATCAGTTTTAGGTCGACACTCTGTTTTAGGTCGACAATTAGTTTTAAGTCGACACAGACAGTATTAGGTCGATGCAATGAGTTTTAGCTAAAAACCGTCAGTTTTAGGTGGACACTGCTAGAGATAGATAGACACTCAGAGAGTTTGCTACACGTAATGTTGTAAAAGAATTGTTTAAAATGTTGCATCCACATTGACAGTTTTTGATCAAACATGCAAATTTAAAAAAATTCCACTGGGCAATGAATGTTAGCTTTTCTACTACTTAAGTAAGAGGTATCCTTAGACTACAAATTTATAAATTCGAAACTAATATTACATGTCATGTACTTGTGATTTTGCAAAAAATTCAAAACCAAAAACTTTTAAGTTTCGCATGTTATTTAAATGGGAAAACAGATGACTCTTTCGACACCTCTAAACGTTAAAATATCGAGCTGAAATTTTAACCCGATTTTTTTCTATCCATTCAAAACTAAACCTAATATTCAATTTTAGATCGACTCATCAGTTTTACGTCGACAAAATCAGCTTTAGGTCGAAACTCTGTTTTAGGTCGACACTCATTTTTAGTTCGACAATCAGTTTTAGATCGACAGAGTCAGTTTTAGGTCGATGCAATCAGTTTTAGGTCGATAATCAGTTTAGGTCGACAATCACTTTTAGGTCGACACAGACAGATTTACGTCGACGCTATCAATATTAGATCGACATATTGAATCAAGGTATATCAAGACATATGCAGTTTTAGATCGACTCATCTGTTTTAGGTCGACAAAATTAGTTTTAGGTCGACACTCGTGTTTAGTTAGATAATCAATTTTAGATCGCAAGAGTCAGTTTTAGGGCGGCGCAATCATTTTTAGCTAAACACCATCAGGTTTAGATCTCCACTCACTATTAGGGAGACTGGGCGACAAAATCAGTTAAGATCGAACATTCAGCTTTATTTGCACATTATGGTGTTGTTCTACAAGTAATGTTCTAAAAGAGTTACCTTTGAAGATGTTGGATCTAAAAATTCCAGTCCGTAATGAATGTTAGTCAGCTATTCAGCTACTAAAATGGCCGTATTAAATATAAATTAATTGATGTTTGCTCCCTCTATCTACATATTGTTTGTTCCTAAGCGTTGTAAATAGTCAACCCGTTATACGCGTATCTACTAAAATGGCCGAATTAAATATAAATGAGTTCATTTATGCTCCCTCTATACTTGAAAGTTTGCGGGTCGATCTAATTTTTTAGCACTGGCCCGACGGTCGTGTCTTTTATCTAGACTCGACACTAAATTTTCGTCAAGTTTGTGTCGAGATAAAGGTGCAAAAAAGCTATAAAACTCGAGTTAAATGGGTGGCCACACTTATAATAATAAAAATTTTTTTTTGCATTTCTCGACGTTTTGAGTTACGCTGATTCCAAAAATGCAAAAAAAAATTTTTGGACCAAAATGTCTGTGTTGTTGGTCTTGATTTTTTTTAGATCATGAAAGAAATTATTTTTATTATTTATAGTTATTTTTATGGGCATTCAGTGCCCGAAATTCGTTAGTTTTTAGTTTTAGTTAATTTTAAAGCGGAACGACTGAGCCATCAAATTAATCCTTCTTTAACATAAATAATACGTTGTAGTACCTCGAGGCTTAGTAGAGCAAGGTAAATATTAAATAAACGGAGGTTCAAACAAACTAAGACAATAAAATAGAAATAATTCTTCAAAAGACA
Source organism: Malthinus seriepunctatus (assembly GCA_963924605.1). NCBI lineage: Eukaryota > Metazoa > Arthropoda > Insecta > Coleoptera > Cantharidae > Malthinus > Malthinus seriepunctatus. The sequence goes on along the minus strand of OZ004601.1, from coordinate 29,632,308 downwards.
TTTTCTTGGGTTAAGCCACTGGAATGAATGTAAAGTTCCCAAGGCACGCCTATGTTAAATGTTATATAACGGAATTTGCTGTCAAAGCGCATTTTTGTCGTTTTGAATGTCAATGTCATTCGTGATTGTTTAATGTTAATTTAATTGAATTTATTAATTAAATACGGTAACGATAAAATGAAGATTTTTATTTATTACATTATAAATTCATTACAGGAACAAAAAGAAATAACAGCTTTTTCTTGGATTGGAAAAAGTTAAAAGTGTTATTTTATAACAAGCTACGAACATAACCTTACTTTATTTGGACGTCAAAAATTATTTGATTAAAGTTTTAAAACGACAAGAATTTATCAAATGAAATCAAGTCCGATGCTTTAAAATGTTGAAGCTCTTAAGTTTTAAACCGGCAATAAATTTATGAAATGAAGTCAAGTACTCATAAGTCAAGTAAGCATCACCCGATGCTTTTGGCTTTTCCGAAAGCTAATTTCGAAAGATATGAAAATGAAAGTATATCCTTTTTGAATGCGTGCGATAACCCATCTCTCTTGTATTGTCGAAGACTCGTTTTAATTACTTAAACGTAATATGTGATTTAAAGAAGGTGTTCCGAGATCATTTAGGTGAATCGGTGAATACAATAAATCACTCAACATTTACTAAACTTAAAACATTTACTACTAATTTATATAATATATAATTAATTTGCTTATCCTCTTTTTAACAACTATTAAGGACGACGTTTGCATTTCGCAATGTGGTTTTTAACATAATACTTGATGTCGCGAGTAGGTAATGAGGCGGATTGGGCAGGGTAAGTTAGGAATCTACTTTACCGACATGTTACCGACATTACAGTTTCTGTTACCGACATTACAGTTTTCCCGCCATTTTTTACCGGCCTTACAGATTTGAATTACCGACATTGGCGGCCATTTTGTGGACGGAGGCGGCCATGTTGTGGGCGTAACATGTCAAATGCGGCCATTTTGTGGCCGGAGGCGGCCATTTTGTGGGCGGAGGAGGCCATTTTGGGGGCGTAACCTGTCAAGTAGGCCATGTTGGCGGCCATTTTGACTGCTGGCGCCACCTATCGGAAATGTGTCAAACTGCCGGTGGTTTGAAACTTGGCTAAGTTGACTGCTGGCGCCACCTATCGGAAATGCGTCAAACTCCTCAAGTTACCGGCGGGTGTGGAACTTGGCTAAGTGGTTGGTCGGCCATCTTGGTTGTTGTGTCACTCGGCAGCGGCCATGTTTGGGGCCCAACTACCACTAGCAGATAGGACTTCGTTACTACGACCAGCTGTTGGTGCTGGAGCCCCCCTTGTAAGTAGGTTAAGATGCTCCCGAAGTAGAGGGCCCCCCTCGAGGTGGACGCGAAGCGTCAATACCCAGGAAGTGAGGTTAGTATGTAACGTAGTGTGCGAAATTTAAAAAGTTAGACACTTTGAAAAATATTAAAGAGCCCTAACATGAAATTCTTCAAAAAGGGGGGCCGCCCGCCCTCCATTACATATAAAATAATCAGGTGACCACAATCGGGGTGTTGCACGTAGAATGAATATAATTAATCGCTCGAGAGATTAAAAAATCATGTAAAATACGACATCTCGTCGTGTACTTTTAACAGGGTGAAACTGAAGGGGGTTGTATGTAACCCAACATACAAAGCAGCGTAGCAGGTGAATGCCTACAAGGAGGGTAAATTGTCGACAACATTCCGCTTTCTACAATACAATGGAGCATCTTTTAGTTGTACCGAGAGAAGCCGGAGTAATGGACGCTCGTGAAAAACGCGTGTTTAATTGTGTTTGTGTGTGTGTTGATACTATCGAATTAATTAGGATATACAGCCTGTCCTAAAATTGCGGGGCACACAAAGATCCACATATACTAGACATAAAATAAGGTCAATCTAACCCAACTTGCTTTATACAAAAGTCCAAAAGGCTACTACTTAATTTATGCTATGACAATCGTAGCTTCCCCATACAGAAGCTAATGTTTTTTTGCATTTTGCTCGTAAAAGACTAATCTTAGTAAAATGAAACAAGAGGCATAAAAGTTAAAATTTTAAATTTAATTGACTATTCTTAACCTTTTTTTTCGAATTTTCTACGTACAAAAAAAATACGAATAAGAAACTACCCCTTACCCCACCGTATTCCGCCATTTTTAATGCAATCATTATGTATTTTTTCTCAAGTATTACTGTTAATAAATAAACGATCGGTGCCAAGTTTGAACACTCTAGCTCAAACCGTTTTCATTTAAAACAAAAAAATTAATTATTTATTCGCCTCTTTCAGGGGCTGTAACTTTGTAGCCGATGACTTTTGTATAAGGCAAGTTGGGTTAGATCGACCTTATTTTATGTCTAGTATATGTGGATCTTTTTGTGCCCAGCAACTTTAGGACAGGCTGTATACAAGGAGTAGGCGGACAAAAAAAGGTAAAGACGCAATAGTACTTCAAATTTGAGTTTATTTATAAGAGAATACTACATTGTTTGGTAAAAAGAAACAATAGTAGTTCAAAATTGTAATTTAAACATAAGAAAATACCACATTTTGTTTAGCGCGGTAAAGTAATTACTTCGTTAAAAAAGACAGTCCAAAAATTTTTATATTAATTATAAAAAATATCATAGTTTATTAAAACCAGATAATATCTTTCGTGCAAACAATTTTAAAATTTGCGTTAACAACATCTCTACCCTTGTAGGCAGGTAAAAAGCTACGTCCTAACAATAGACGCATTCCAATGATACAAAGAAAACGTTCTATTCTGTTTTACCTGTCCTTAATACGGGTGCTATTTATTTAGTTTTAACATTTTAAAATACAGGGTTCGCTCGTCTCGTATAGTCTCACAATTTAAAAAAAAAGTTTTCGACCACTTGCTCGTAGACAATTTAGGGAGCGTTAACTCATTTCAAACACTTGAAATGAGTATACCAATTTCACAAATTGGTACTTAAAACATTAATTTATTGCACATAAAATAAAATTCACGGAAATTCACACTTCCTCTTGTTATTGAGGCGGCGAAGAAAAGCTAACTCGCGGGGTGACGGACACTCCCACTGGAGGTGGGACTGCATTTCACTGCGGGTAAGAACGTGGGTGGCGTCAAAGGGGCAAACCACGAGTTGGCTGGAATAACCGGCTTCTTCAAAATCCGACCGCTCCCAATTTTCGATATACGCGGGGCGACGAGCTAAAGCTAGGTCCTCTTGGAATCTTGCCCATCGAGTAAGAGGAGAGCTGTCTAGGGTCTGCATATAACTAGAAAGAAAAAGAAAACAAAAAACATTAATAATTGTGCACATCGACGAAAGTTTCATGACTTACCCTATAATTGCGTTAACATCGACCATTTCGTCAAAGTTTCAAGGTAGAATAGATAATCTCTCGACGGTCAAGTATAGTTTATATAGGTCATTCTAAGGGGTGTGGGATGTGGAGACGCTATAAGCGTCATAGAGGTTTTTGCAAAGGGAAGGCGATACAAAACTGTGTACACACAGGTGAAGGGAATGAATGCATCACAATGGTCACCAAAAAGACTATCGATCCGTGGGAACTTAATGTTTTTATGATCAGTAATGAGTTAAAGTTGATTAGCGATGGCTGTGATAATGAGGATAGAAAAAATCGATCCATCGATCGAATTTAATGCAACCTTTTCAATGGGTTAATCTGGTTGTAAAGTACAAAATACCTGCAAGGTGTCGTTTTCCACGTGTGAGCGGATGTATCATTAACAAAGCTAAGGTGACACAAAACAATCTGTGTACATAGGTGTAAAGAGATCAAAGCGACACAAGGGTGAATTGTAGCCCCTGTGCGTGGGAAACTTTAAATTTTTATTATCCTTAATGAGTTAAAGCCATCTCATTAGCGATGGGGGTGACATAAAAATCGTTCGATCGAGCGAGCGAATTTAAAGCAATCCTTTCAACGGGTTAATCTGTTTGGGACTTATGTATCTGTTTGGGATTAATGAGGAATAATCTCATTAGCGATTATGACGTCAACGAGGGGAGGGTATAAAATTCGATCGATCGATCGATGTTAAATCAGTTTGCCACGAGTGGTTTTATACGTATCTTCGAGGAAATTTGAAGCTGGTGTGTTCGTGTGTGCGTGCGTTTCATCATTCATAAAAACAAAAGTTGTGCTCGTAAAAACCTGCTGCAAAATGACTTCGCAGAGCAATGACAACAACGAACCAAGCCAAGCTTATGATGAAGAATTTGAAAGACTCGACCGCTATTATAAAAAGGCGATTCGTAATGAGACCATTCTTCTTCTAAATTACACCATCCACGAGAGGATAGCTTCAGGGTTGAAAATTAATTGTGGAGTATCACGAGCGAGAAATTTCCAGCCGGCAATTCAAATTGTGGGCTCTAGCAGCCTAGTATCCTTTAGCGTTGAAGAATGGACACAGTTTATCGAAAAACTCGAGGGCCTTATGAAGCATTTTGAAAATAGTTTATCGTTGCCGTGTTGCGAGGACCTAACACTTGAAACGCCGGCTGAAGGGAGCCTTAAACAGGTTACATTAAAAACAATAGACGGCGCCGAAATAAAACTCGAAGAATCGGATGTAAGGGCGATTTTGGAAGTTAATTCGCAACTTGAAAACTCCATTGCTTGTCGTTCGGACTTAAATTTTTTACAATATCGAGACAAAGTACTAAGCAGGGTCGATTACGAGTTACTAACCAGCTATAGCGATCCAACACGTATAACTCCCGAAGACAATGAGGCTGTTATTAATTTAATGGGGAAAATTTGCGATCAAAATACCATTCGTGATCTTTGTACGAACGAGTATTTTCGCATCTATCGCGAACTTGCCTTACGTGAGTTTAATATTCTTTATAAAAACAGTGATTATTATTTCAGTGCATAAAAACAATTATTATTATAGTGCATAAAAAAAAGACGTTTTATTTAAAATTAGAGTAGTAATAAGTGCTTAGTGCGCACATCCAAGATGCTGTGTAACCCTGGGGCGGGGGTAAACCGCTTATAAAACGGCCTCGAGCAATGCGATGTGTTATACGTCTTACAGTGAGACTACTCGACTCGACGATACCATTAATTTCTTTCCACGAAATCAAAGTCAACGATATAAATTTTGTAAGTATATTCCCCTGCTTTGATGTAAATTCTTGTCTAATTAATTTGTTTTTTTTCAAAATTTTACAGACTATGGATTTAAGCGCAATCAACTCGGCCGCCTTAGGGGAGAAAAAGACCGTGAAACGTCTGCAGGACCTCCCAATCGATGAGGCTTTCGAGATCACGCGGATGGCCATCGTGAATACCAAGTACGGAAAATGCCAGCTGATTGAGACAATCAACTTCGTGGTATTTCTCTCCTCACGTCATACAGAGCTGTTTGAGCCCAATCTCCCCAACTTCCAGCCGGGGGTGTATAAATTGGTGTACAAAGGCATGCAGCAGTACGAAAATACAAAATATAAACCAACGCCGATGTTCAAAATAGAATAAGGGGGTGTTGTAGAGGAAAAATGTATCACAATATTTTAATAAAATAAATGCCATGTCTTGAAATTATATTGTCTTTTTTTTATTGCTTTCTTGCATTAACAAACAACCCATTCAGGGTTATCGACGTAAATACTGCCACTGGTATATAAGGAAATACCGTACTTATTGAGCTGTATTGTGTTCATTCAATGAACAAACTGTTGGAGTAAAACGACGTGTCTACCTGCCGGCCAGCCAGACTATTGTCTACACTGAATCCATTCAGAAAAGAGTCAAGTTGATCGTTCTCTCTAATTTAAATTATACCCTTTTTAAATAAAAGAAAAGCGAAATCAGTTTACAACCTGCAAAAGATAGTTGTGTAATGTGTGTATATTAAAAGTACAAGATGGCCTCTCTCTCGAATTAACCCTCCATCCAACGGGTGGGTCTAGAATCACACGAGCCAACGGGTGAAGCCTGTTACGCTCACTTTATATCTATAGCTAAAAAATAGTAAGGGTGCAAGAATTGCACTGAAATTTTTTTAATTGAAAATCTACCTTATTCTTCATTATTTTACAGAAGAATTAAAGCGTAGGTCCTTTTGTTAGTTATTATTTTTTAATTTTAAATTTTTTATCCGTTTTTGACATTTTTTATTGAAAACTGTTTTTTATGGACTTTGAAGGAAAATAAAGTTAATTATCATAATACATTATTTAGTATATTGATCAAATAAGCAGAAATTTAAAAAAAAATTAAATTATAAAATTCTCAACACAAACTGCAAGGACCTAAACTTCACTGAAATAGCAGGCTTCAATGTACTAAATACATAACCAAGCCTTACAAAACTGGAAAAATAATAAGAATTTTTGCTTATGTTGCACTTGTCACCTAAACAAAAAATTTACAAACAAGCATTGAAACTTAAAACCAATTATTTTTTATGGTCTGGAGATAAATTTTGCGCTTAAATAATGCTTTATAACAAAAATAATCGGTTATCACAAAGTTACACGAACCGACGGGTGAAGCCTGTCACAACAAACTGTGTCCTAGAGAATTCATTTTTTGAAAAAATTTGAAAAGCAAATGCTGATGATATGAGTTATTACAAGTTAAGAAGGTAGATAGAACATTACAGTAAAAAGTATTTATTTTTTTAAGTTACAGACAATTTTCACTTTTGCTTGCACTCACAGGCTTCACCCGTTGAATGGAGGGTTAAATTAAACTTTCATCCCTTTTTAAAAGAGCGAAATCAGGTTACAACCTGCAAAAGATAGTTGTGTAATGTGTGTGTGTAGATTCAAGTACAAGATGGCCTCTCTCTCGAATTAAAATTAAACTCTCATCCCTTTTTAAAAGAGCGATGGTTAAATTTGGAAATAAAAGAAATAATCATTTTTAAAATTCATTGTAAGCGTGCCACAAGCCCTAGGCGCCTCACAGGTAGACTGGCCGAAATTCCGAGACTTATTGTTATTTCCTTGTATAAGCGTGTTGAAACCTGTCCCTAGGCGTTTAACAGGTGATGATCGCATTCCACCCCACAGGTGGTAGTCGAAAGGGAAACCGCTCGTTACCAAAAGAAAGGAAATAACACATTTTTAAAAAGAGTGATTTTTATTATTACAAAAAAAAACATACAAGACATGAATTTTTGACGGCGATAGTAGGTATAACGAGGCTTTGGACGGTGTAAGTTAGGAATCTACTTTACCGACATTGATTACCGACATTTACAGATTCCGCCATGTTGATTTGAAACTTTGCTAAGTTGGTGTGAAACTTTGCTAAGTTGTCAATTACAGGTTTCTGTTACCGGCATCTTCCATTTTGGTGGGAACTTTGCTAATTTGGTGTGAAACTTGGCTAATTTGACAGCTTGGTCGGCCATTTTTGACATCTAGCGCCACCTAGCGGGAAAGTCTTTAAACTACGTCATATTGTGTAACTCTGCTAAGCGTCATGGCTGCCATCTTGGATGTGGGGGGGGCCATCGTACTTCGAATCGGGACTCCGTTACCTTTACGAGAGACTTATGCCCGTATTTATAGACAGATCTCAAGCACTTGCTCGTACTCAAGACTGAGACGAGGCCGGTTGCTATTGGTTTCTATTGTATTATACAATGAAAACCAATAGCAACCGGCCTCGTCTCAGTCTTGAGTACGAGTAAGTGCTTGAGATCTGTCTATAAATACGGGCATTAGCCCCCTGTGGTTGAAGCGTCATGGCGGCCATATTTGTTTTCGTTGTTGGTAGTTGACGTAGAAGAAGGAGGAGAGCGCGCCAAATTTGAATTTCGGCACCAAATTAAATTGGAAATTATGTTGCTTTTTTTTAAACACTGTGAAAAAGATTTTGCCTCTGCCGGTAGTCGATCGCTCATCCCTTGGAACGAAAGCCTACCGCCTAACCCACTACGGTACGAAGGCATACGTTAGAGAGAGTGTATTTAAAATGTGATACTAAAGACCGAGGGGTAGATTAGAAAACATGTGAAACAGGTGGTGGTGGCGTGTGGTGACGGTCCGGATGTGTTTGTTGATGCTAGACAATTTAATTATATTATATATTATATTTTATTAATAAATAGAATAGCAAGTGAAACACGATTTAAGTGAAACATCCTTTAGACATATGAAAACTGATATATGTAATTAATTAATTCACAATAATGGCAAGTTCCTATGATTGTGTTATGATTTTATTCGCTAATTTAATGTAATTAAAATATTTAAATGTACCAATTCGATTCCCAATAGTATTTAAATTGGAATTACGTTTAGTATGGTGTTTCTTAAATGACCTTTTCGTATACGACAGTGGCAGGTAGAAAGTTGACGAGCGACCGACCCCCATTGTGATAGCAATAGACACCCTTCTAATAGGGAGAGACTTTAAGGGTGACGTTTACGTAAAATACCAGAATCTTTGCATTAAGAGTTGTATTTTTCAAAAATGAGTTAATCTTTTGAATGGGAGCATGAATTTTGATAAAATTTGTTTTAAATGAAAGCTAATAATATAACAGGTTACCCAGTCAATGGTAGGTGTGTGATTTTTTTTTTGGGTACTTAGAGAATCTTAAGGACTTTAAAAAAAACATTCAATATGTAGTTTTATCTAATTTATGATAGAATTGTTTCAACTTGATCGTTTAAAAATTGTGGAAGATTAACTCATTTTATTGACCGCATGTTTTCCTATACAGATTGAATAGTTTGAGTTAGCATATAGGAATTATAACGAGTGGAAACAAATACGAAATATTTTTAGATAGAAGGAAGGCGTCAATTATTAATTTTCAAATTTTGATAAGTGATAAGTATTGACTTTTACAATTTATTTTAATTTAATTATTGGTGTTTTAAAGCCATGATTTTAAAAATGGTTCTTGATTTAAGCGAAAATATTTAGATTATGATTCGATATCAAAATTAGTGAAATATGCCACTTGAATACACAACTTAGGGGAACCATCAATGAACGGACGGTACCGTCTTAGCTATGGAATTCGCGAATGATACAGAAAATAGGTAAATGTGCCAAGCTGAAGCACAAATGCTTCTTTTTTATGAAACACATTTTTGTGTCTAGTATAATTTATTATTTGTTTATGTTACAAGACGCGGAACAGGTGTTAGTTGGGGTTCGCTAGGGTCAGGTAAAAAAAATAATTTGGTATTGTCCGCGTAGAAATAAATGAAAAGCCATAAAAAATTTACCTGAGTATCCTAAATTATAAGCCGATAAGTACACAAAGCTGGTGAAAGTATAAGCAAAGAAACAGAGCCGGACTAAATTTTAAATTATTTATTTATGATTTTTAGATTTTTAAAAAGCAATTTTTAAGTTTTTTTAAACTAGCGCAAAGGTTTCTTCCCATGGTCTAAACATATTTGAAAATAATCAAAGAAAAATCACAAATACACCACAATTCAGTTTACTAAAAACGGTAACAAAAATGTTTAAATACGACCCATCACCAATTGCAAGAGATACCCGCTGTGCTACCTGTGGAGTATTCTAAGGGTGTCGATTACAAGCTTTATGGTACTGCCAGAGGGTTTTCATTTATTTCTACCAGGACTATACCTCCGACCGCTTTTACAAAGTTGAAAGGTAATTCGTTAACTCATAAAGTAAACATCTCTAAAAATAATTTAATAATTAAGCTAAATTAAAATCGTGAATCTAATAGAAGGTCTAAATTAAAATGCGTGAATTAAAAAAAAGCGAGACATAGTATCTCTACAACATCCAGGTAGTCACTTCAAGGGTAGCCATCGTAGCTGTGCAAGCTTATAATACTGTAAGAAAAAGTTTCTTGAGAAAATGTAAAAAGGGTTTATAGCAAAGTCTGTTCATATATCAAGGTGAAAATTAAGTAAATGCTATAAAAAATATCAATTAGGACATCAAATATGTCAACATTTTTGTAAACGAGATGTGTGTCATGGGTAGCATAACGTAAATTTACCACATTACTTTGGGTGATTGAATACAGTTTTTTTTTACCTGAGTACCCCCGAACGAAGTAGGCTTCCATTTTCAACACTTACACATTTAAAAAATTTAAATTGACTCTAGAAATTACAGATAGCGCCATCTAGAAGTTTCATACGTAGTGACATAACAGAACTTGAAAGCATAGAGCCCTCTTGTTAGACGTTAATATCCATTATTATCGTTTAAGATGAGAGAGAGAGAGAGAGAGAGAGAAAGAGAGAATGGTGTTTCACACAATCAACAGGCAATTGTAACCTGATTTAAGATATAAGCAAAGTCCAGACAGAGGGGGCTTGTAGTAGGGTATCGAGACATAGTGTCTCTACATCAACCAAGGGTAGCCGTGCCGTGGGGTATGGCAGGGGTATTAATACTACGACGCTTCAGCTGTTCTTGCGTGCGTATAGCTTTTAATATTACAATATACAGGCTGTTTCAAATTCGAGTCTATGCATGGGGATCTCGGAAACCGTATGAGATACGAAGGTGGTTAAATGGGGACAAAGTTGTGCGATCAGGAGCCCAATATTATGACGTTAAGAAATCGCAGGTATTTTAATTACTGTAGAAGATATTCACAAAAAACTGAAATGTTGAAATTTTAATTTTATTTTTTCTTGACTTTATTAGAAGGAATATTTAAAAACAAACAACACTTCTTCATAGCCACTTTTTATTCTCTATCACGACCTACTATTAAAATTTGCGTACAACGTTTCGTCTCTCTGTAACCATCATCAACTTCATTTTTTTAAATATGGCAAAAATTATCTATTGACATTTTTGAATAGTATTTTTAATTCTCTATTCAATGATGCATCAAACTTTAAATCCAAAAATATGTTCATTATTTCGATTAAAACCGCCGTAATTAATGAAGCAAAAATTAAGATTTAAGTTGGCTACTTTTCAAGTAGCCAATTAAAAAGTTATTCCCCGTTAAGGATTTTATTGTTTTTCTAGCCTACTTGATGTTAAAATTATTTGAATTATTAAATAAGAGTGGAATATCAATAGTACCAATCAACTGAAAAGTTGAAGTGTGGTATGATACATCATTGAATAGAAAATTAAAAATGCTATTCAAAAATGTCAATAGTTAATTTTTTGCATATTTAAAAAAATGAAGTTGATGATGGTTACACAGAGACGAAACGTTGTGCCCAAATTTTAATAGTAGGTCGTGATAGAGAATAAAAAGTGGCTATGAAGAAGTGTTGTTTGTTTTTAAATATTCCTTCTAATAAAGTCAAGAAAAAATAAAATTAAAATTTCAACATTTCAGGTTTTTGTTAATATCTTCTAAAGTAATTAAAATACCTGCGATTTCTTAACGTCATAATATTGGGCTCCTGATTGCACAACTTTGCCCCCATTTAACCACCTTCGTATCTCTTACGGTTTCAGAGATCCCCATGCATAGACTCGAATTTGAAACACCCTGTATACGCTGAAAAGTACAAAATAAGTTTATCTTGATACCCTCTATAATAAGAGCTATTTTCGCTTGTAAAATGGATATCGGGAACAAACTAACATCAACCCCAATAATTTCTATACTTATACACATTATTTGAAACATTTTAAATTTTCCTCTCAAGACTACTGTCTTGGTGGTACTCCACCACCTGTATTTTGTATTCTTATACCAACATAAAGAAAGAGACATCAGTAACGTCACTAGGGGACCCCTTCTCGCTCGCTCACCCATTTCAAGCTGATATGAAAGTTTTTGTAGAAGAGAGAGCCCTCTTGTTGGTGGATGTGAATATTCACCATCATGTAAGATGACAGACAGACAGACAGAGACCGCACCTTAAAACAGAATATGATGATGAAAATTATTTATAAGTTTTCATATGTATGTATAAGTTCGTTCAAATTTACCAACATCTACACCTGTTTCGTATGTTTCTAAATCTCCTTTGGTCTTTTAGTAACAACACACATTGCTTGGTTTGTAACGACCGCAATGAAGGCGAAAATAAATCTCGGGGGTGAGCAATGAGCATCTCTGACGGCTAGATTCCGTTTAACAGGGGTGTGTTGAATCACGTGCGTAAAAGTTTAAAGTTTTCAATCTTATACCAACATAAATAAATAGACACCAACGTCACTAGGGACCCCATTTCAGATAGTATATACTCTCTTATGAGAGTTAGAGCCCCAATTTTACTTTTCTAGAAGACGAAGCCCCGCTTGAAAGCATAGAGCCCCCTTTGTGAGTAGGCGATTTGATCCATTAAAATAACTATTAAATTACAGATAGCGCCATCTATAATTTTCAATCTTATTGACATAACAGAAAGAGACAGTAACGACGATGACGACACTAGGGCCCCATGTTAATATGAAGTCTCTTATGAAAGTTAGAGCCCCCAATTTTACTTTTCTAGAAGAAGAATACCACCTGTATTTGTTTTTTAATCTTATAACAACATAAATAAATAAATAGACAGCAGTAAAAGTCACTAGGGGGCCCCTCTCCCGCATTTCAAGTGGATATGAAGCCTCTTATGAAAGTTTTTGTAGAAGAGAACCCTCTTGTTAGATGTTAATATCAACCATCTTTTAAGATGAGAGAGAGAGAGAGAGAGAGAATTGTCTTGATGGAAATTCTTTTTATCTCTTACGCTAACCCTCAAATTTAAATGTTGGTTAGAAACTGTTTTTGTAAATAATTATTCATATACGGGAAAAACAAAAGCAAAAGACAAATCATAGTATATGCAAAGCTTTTAATATTCGAAATAAATTTTGTTTGTACAAGAACATATCTTCCTTTTAACATATCATAGTAAATTACAAAAATTTGTGTGTTGTATTTCTAACGCTGTTTTCTTAGCATCTGTCGACCACTACCAGATTAAATTCATGACGACGGTACATCATCATCATCATCATGTCTGTTTGGCGTATTGACTGACGACCACAATTCCGCAAGGCTATCAAAGTTAATGATTGGTAATGTTTTTTGCTGTTTGGTGTACTGCAGCTTGTATGCATAGAATCTCGGAACTTCATCGCCTTCCCTAATTTTCTTTACAATTCGCTCTAAAGTAGTCTGTGGCACAGCGTGTATCGAAGCAGCTTTTTTGTATCCCATCTCCTTGTTTAAAACTTTATCTGTAGCTGTTTTCTTTCGGTTTTTTTCTTGTACGTACGTACCATGATTTTCCCCCTAAAATAAGGTTCTTTGATTAGGAAATTTCTACAAACTCAGGTCACAATCCTGGAAGGTGGGTAGGTGGAGGCAACATGGGGTACCCCATCTCGCCTCCTATATACCATCAAGATGGGAAGTCGGTAGGTGAGGAGGCAACATGGGGTACCCCATCTCGCCTCCTATATACCATCAAGATGGGAAGTGGGTAGGTGAGGAGGCAACATGGGGTACCCCATCTCGCCTCCTATATACCATCAAAATGGGAAATGGGTAGGTGAGGAGGCGAGATGGGGTACCCCATCTCACCTCCTATATACCATCCAGATGGGTAATGGGTAGGTGAGGCCCAGGGGCGCATCTGCCTCAAAGGTATCCCATCTCCTTGTTTAAAACTTTATCTGTAGCTGTTTTCTTTCGGTTTTTTTCTTGTACGTACGTACCATGATTTTCCCCCTAAAATAAGGTTCTTTGATTAGGAAATTTCTACAAACTCAGGTCACAATCCTGGAAGGTGGGTAGGTGGAGGCAACATGGGGTACCCCATCTCGCCTCCTATATACCATCAAGATGGGAAGTCGGTAGGTGAGGAGGCAACATGGGGTACCCCATCTCGCCTCCTATATACCATCAAGATGGGAAGTGGGTAGGTGAGGAGGCAACATGGGGTACCCCATCTCGCCTCCTATATACCATCAAAATGGGAAATGGGTAGGTGAGGAGGCGAGATGGGGTACCCCATCTCACCTCCTATATACCATCCAGATGGGTAATGGGTAGGTGAGGCCCAGGGGCGCATCTGCCTCAAAGGTAGCTTTGAACCAAAAAATTGACACTAACGCCGCAAGGAAACTAGAGTAGGGTGCTATGCTCCAGTAGAAGGTGCTCATAATTACCTTAAAATAAGGACGTTTGCAATACTTATCCACTCTCTATGAAATCAATGAAAGAACTGACTACAGACTACCTCGTTAATTGTTTAAGTCATTCTCGGATAAGCACGTTGTCTCAAGCCTTATTTAGCTCTTCAATAAGGGCGAGTTTTTTTTTTAAATACTCATCAGTTAAAATTGTACACCTTTCTATTGATTGATTTACGCGTGCGACAACACACTCATAAAAACTACGATAGACAATTAAACTTATGGGGTATTATTGGTATATAAGTAATTTTTGTCTATTCGCTTATACCTACATAGAGATGTGATATAATATTATCAACTCGTACTACGTTGTCAGTTTTCGTTTACTAGCTGTCTCTGTCTGTAATTCTCTCACTCTCTCTCTCTCCTCTTACAAGATGATGGATTAAAAAGCGAGACACCACGATATGTCTACTGTGCATGTGCGTAGGGAACAAAAACGACCAGAACGAACTCTGGCGATTTTCTTATGGGATTTAACATGGGGAATGGTCCCGTACCTTTTCGCTTATACATTGTCAGTTTTCGTTTACTAGCTGTCTCTGTCTGTAATTCTCTCACTCTCTCTCTCTCCTCTTACAAGATGATGGATTAGAAAGCGAGACACCACGATATGTCTACTGTGCATGTGCGTAGGGAATAAAAACGACCAGAACGAACTCTGGCGATTTTCTTATGGGATTTAACATGGGGAATGGTCCCGTACCTTTTCGCTTATACATTGTCAGTTTTCGTTTACTAGCTGTCTCTGTCATCGAGTTTATTCGCTATTTTAATGGAATGAAAATATTTAAATGTACCAATTCGATCCCCAAAATTATTTCTTATAAAATTTTAAACAACGCTGAAGGTTTATATTGTGGGTTATTAAATGCGTTACTAAAAGCCTAGGCAGTGGCGTATTTATGGGGGGGGGCACAGGGGGCCTGAGCACCCCCTATTGACTCATAATAATAATAATTAAAGAGAACAAGCCATTTTTTACCTAAATTTTTTTTCTAAAAAAACATTTGAAGAAAAACATTTCAAACAAACAAATGTTCCTCAAAAATTTTAAGTGGTGATAAATATAACGATCCCAGCAGGGATTTGACAGGATAGTGATGTATTTATTACAATTTATTTACTACATGTGTTATTACAAACACTTGTTTGAAAGCAATACTTGGAATGATGTATCCCTTCCGGTCATATACTCATTACTCAGGAGCTTGAAGCTTGATGTTAAACTTTTGATTTTGATTGGCTAAGGCTAAGACTTTACACCCTACACGCCTACACAGATTTGTATATCTACTGCTACTGTGTTTTTAGTTTTAAAAGTTTAGTTAGTTTTTCTGTTTTTCGCTGTTTAATAGTTAATTAGTTAGTTAAGTAAAAAAGTGACAATTTTTCCAGTTATGTCAGTAAAAAGAAAAAAGGATTCTAGTATTCTAAATTTCTTCTCAAAAAAATTAAAAACTACTGGTAAGTTAATTCAGCACATCAGACATCTATTGCCCCTGTTTTTGTTCATTATTTTGTTTTATGCGAATATTTTATGTAATTGAAAAGTTAATTCTTTTCGGCCAATGGTGAACCTGGAATAGGGAACTGAAGTTGATCTAGTTTTATTCAATATATTTTTAATTTAAATTAATAGATTCACTAAGATTTTTATTCATAATTTATAACTTTATAACAAACAGAAACAATAATTTAAAACAAAATCACTATACTGAATAATTTATCCCTGGTGAATCAAAAATTCCAACATTCCCAATTCGATAATAATTATTCTTTATTTTTTTAAAGAAAATGAAAATAATGCAACTCCCGGTCCAAGCGTATTAGCGTCTTCACCTAAAATTATTTCGTGTGAACAGGTGGAAATAAAACAACTTTCAGCGAATGTGAATTATAACGGCAATGTTCAACCATTGCTTACATTTCCAACTACAAAGTCATCAACGAACCGAAAGTACGATATCGTAAATTTTGTAGATAATAAATTAGATAACGTTACTAAGCTGGACGTTCTGGAAAATGTATGGACACCTAGCACTTCTTTTGATTTTCCCTACACAACCAAATCTAACAAAAAGCGAAAATTTCGTTATGATTGGCTGACTCAGTTCAAGTGGTTATGCTATTCTCCAGAACTTGATGGAGCGTTTTGTAAGATGTGTGCTTTATTTGCTCCAAAGAAAGCAGGTATTAGCAGCCAACAATTAGGCGCGCTTTCTAAGAAACCTTACCGTAATTGGAAGAAAGCGTTGGAAGACTTCCGTCTACACGAGATCAAGACGTATCACCGTAATGCCGTTTTAAGTTCAAACGAATTCGTAAAATTTATGAAAGGGGAGCGGGTATCTGTGGATCTTCTTCTTGATTCCGAGAAACAAAAACAAATTCAAGAAAACAGACAAAAGCTGATACCCATTGTAGAAGCAGTTATTCTTTGTGGTCGTCAAGAATTGGCTCTACGAGGACACCGTGACCATGGAAAAGTGGATATAAAAGACACTGAGAATAAAGGGAACTTTAGGGCTATTCTAACATATAGAGCGAAAGGAGATGACGGTTTAAAAAATATGTTACAAGGGCCAGGAGAACGAAATAAATACGTTAGTCCTGGTATTCAAAATGATATAATAGACGCATGCAATCAAGTTATTATTGACGATATTGTTCATCGCGTCAACAATTCTAAAGCGTTCTCCATATTAGCTGACGAAACTGCGGATATATCAGGAGTAGAACA
The DNA here is from genome assembly GCA_963924605.1 of Malthinus seriepunctatus. Taxonomy (NCBI): domain Eukaryota; kingdom Metazoa; phylum Arthropoda; class Insecta; order Coleoptera; family Cantharidae; genus Malthinus; species Malthinus seriepunctatus. Next base: position 29,615,443 of record OZ004601.1, on the reverse strand, counting down.
ACTTTCAATTGGCGTCAAATACTATGATCGTCAAGAAAAAATTATCCGCGAAGATTTTTTAAAATTCATACCAGTGACCGATTTGACAGGACACGGTTTAGCATCAACCATTATTAATGAGCTTAAGTCACTTGGTATTGATATGCAGTATTTGAGGGGACAAGGGTACGACGGTGCGGCGTCGATGTCAGGCTACTTAAATGGTGTTCAAGCTATTATAAGTAAAAATTACAAGATGGCACCATATGTTCACTGTATGGGCCACGTATTTAACCTAGTAGTTTCAGATGCCTGCGGGGTGCTCAGTATTAGGAATGCTTTGGGAACTGTTCAAGAAATCAGAAACTTCTTCGTTTCCCCGAAAAGGAAATTCCTATATGTATTATGCTAACTCAAACTATTCAATCTGTATAGGAAAACATGCGGTCAATAAAACGAGTTAATCTTCCGCAATTTTAAACGATCAAGTTGAAACAATTCTATCATAAATTAGATAAAATTATCTACATATTGAATGTTTTAAGTCCTTAAGATTCTCTAAGTAGCCGAAAAAAAAATTACAAACTTCGACATTTTTTTTAGCATCTAAAATACTGCAAAATAGTGATAGTGTTTTGGTATAATTAATAAGAAATATAGAGATATTTCAACTTATAAAATATATTGACTGGGTAACCTGTTATATTAGCCTTCATTTAAAACAAATTTTATCAAAATTTATGCTCACATTCAAAAGATTAACTCATTTTTTTTTTTTGTAAATTACAACATTTAATGCAAAGATTTTGGTATTTTACGTAAACGTCACCCTTAAAGTCTCTCTCCCTACTAGAAGGGTGTCTTTGACTATCACAACGGTTGTCGGTCGCTCGTCAACTTTTTACCTGACTCCCCGGGTATACGAAAAGGTCATTTAAGAAACACCATACTAAACGTAATTCCAATTTAAATACTTTTGGGAATCGAACTGGTATAGATGCAACTAAGCTATTCCGAAATGACTTTATAATCCTTTTACAAAAAGGTTTAAGCTTTTAAACATTCAACAAAAGAAAACACACTAACAATAGTTAAAGAAATTGAACCTACCTGCACAACCCCCGTGGCGTAAAACAGGGGTGCACTTTCTCTCTAGTGTGAAGACTGTAAATAGCAAATTTAGGTAAATTTACCTAAACGTTGATGCATACAAAATATTTCCTAGAAAAAAATACGACCCTGCTTCAAGAACTAGTGTTTTTACAGATAAATTAAAAATCTTTTTACACCCTTGGTAATTTGTTTTCTTTTGTGACATATTTTCCTTTTATTAAGGTAACAAAAGGATTATAAAGTCAAAATTCGGTAGATACAAATTAGAACTATACATTTAAATATTTTAATTACATTAAAATAGCGAATAAAATCATAACACAATCATAGGAACTTGTCATTATTATGAATTAATTAATTACATATCAGTTTTCATATGTCTAAAGGATGTTTCACTTAAATCGTGTTTCACTTGCTATTCTATTTATTAATAAAATATAATATATAATATAATTAAATTGTCTAGCATCAACAAACACATCCGGACCGTCACCACACGCCACCACCACCTGTTTCACATGTTTTCTAATCTACCCCTCGGTCTTTAGTATCACATTTTAAATACACTCTAACGTATGCCTTCGTACCGTAGTGGGTTAGGCGGTTGGCTTTCGTTCCAAGGGATGAGCGATCGACTCCCGGCAGAGGCAAAATCTTTTTCACAGTGTTTAAAAAAAAAGCAACATAATTTCCAATTTAATTTGGTGCCGAAATTCAAATTTGGCGCGCTCTCCTCCTTCTTCTACGTCAACTACCAACAACGAAAACAAATATGGCCGCCATGACGCTTCAACCACAGGGGGCTAAGTCTCTCGTAAAGGTAACGGAGTCCCGATTCGAAGTAGGATGGGCCCCCACATCCAAGATGGCAGCCATGACGCTTAGCAGAGTTACACAATATGACGTAGTTTAAAGACTTTCCCGCTAGGTGGCGCTAGATGTCAAAAATGGCCGACCAAGCTGTCAAATTAGCCAAGTTTCACACCAAATTAGCAAAGTTCCCACCAAAATGGAAGATGCCGGTAACAGAAACCTGTAATTGACAACTTAGCAAAGTTTCACACCAACTTAGCAAAGTTTCAAACCAATATGGCGGAATCTGTAAATGTCGGTAACCAATGTCGGTAAAGTAGATTCCTAACTTACACCGTCCAAAGCCTCGTTATACCTACTGGCGATATAATTTTAAAAACAAGATATTTATTTATATATTTTTCATTACATTCCCTCATACAATCTTAAAAGTAGCACTTGGTTTATATTTTGCATCTGCATACTCTTGCATTCCGGTAAAAATCAGCTTGTAAACACCCCGCTGAAACTTTGATAGACTGGCCTCGATGACGTCAGTGTAACGTCCTGATAAAAAAACAACAAAGTCAGCAGATTCAACGAGAGGGGCTCTCCCATACTTTATGTTTAAAATTTTTATGTTTACAATTCCAAACGGCGTATCTACAGGCAGATCCTGTAGTTTTATGAATGGCTTCTTCTCGCGGGCTACCGAATTGATTGCGTTCAAATCCATCTTCTGTCGATTAAAACAAAACACAATTAATTAGAAAAGAATTTACAACAAAGCAGGGGAATATACTCACATCCGTTGTCTTTTTCGTTGTGTAGACCTTTTTGGCCGCAGATTCGCTAAAGATATCAGAGTTAATTCCACCGCCACCACCACCATCACCACTTTCCTTTATTTGCCTAACATATCGCCCTAAAGTACTCAGAGGCACTGTGTAGACAGAAGCAGCCTTTTTGTAGCCCATCTCCTTGCTTAAAACTTTATCTACAGGGTGATTTTTTTAAGTGGTACTAACATTGGGATCTCGGTAACCGCAAGAGATACGAGATTGGTTAAATTAGCAAAAAGTTGCATATTTTGATGACCTTTTAGAATCCATTTAAAAAATTTCAATATTCAAAATGGTTTCCGAGATAATTAAAAAAAACTGAAAATTAGCAATTTCGTTTTTCGACTGTAGTTCCAAAATGGCTCACTTTATAAAAAATATTTTTGGAAAATTTTTCAGGAGGTTAAAAAAGCTATCAAACGATACCAAACTCGACTTTTTATCACATCGACGCTATGCGTCGCGACGTTCAACTTTTTATTTTCTTATGGGCGATGTATCATTTTTTTCGCAAAAATTACTCAGTAGGCTTGTCGAAATTCGGATGCCAAACGAAAACTTTGTATCTTGTACTTTTCTTAATTTACACAACTTTTCAGGTTATGTTATGTTACGTTAGGTTAAAATGTCACTTTATGTTATCTTTTACGATGAAAATTGACGAATAAAGCTTAGTTTTTAAAGTATTAGAAACGTAAGTTGATCAGGAAATAAAATTACATTACTAATATTTAATAAATAATAATTGGACTTATTGTTATTTTTGATCAACTTACGTTTCTAAAGCTTTAAAAACTAAGCTTTATTCGTCAATTTTCATCGTAGAAGATAACATAAAGTGACATATTAACATAACGTAACATAACATAACCTAAAAAATTGTGTAAATCAAGAAAAGTACAAGATAGAAAGTTTTCGTTTGGCATCCGAATTTTGACAAGCCTACTGAGTAGTTTTTGCAAAAAAAATGATATGTCGCCCATAAAAAAATGAAAAGTTGAACGTCGCGACGCCTAGGGTTTATGAGATAAAAAGTCGAGTTTGGTATCGTTTGATAGCTTTTTTGACCTCCTGAAAATTTTTTTTTCTAAAGTTAGCCATTTTGAAACTACAGTCGAAAAACGAAATTGCGAATTTTTAGTTTTTCTGCGTTATCTCGGAAACCATTTTGAATTTTTAAATTTTTTAAGCGGATTCTTAACGGTAATGAAAATATGCAACTTTTTGCTAATTTAACCAATCTCGTAACTCTTACGGTTTCCGATATCCCAATGTTAGTACCACTTAAAAAAATCACCCTGTATAGCTATTTGCATAGCATCGGGCGACCACTCTCCTCTTTTGGTTTTTTTCTTGTAAGTTCGCACCATGATTTCACCTAAAATATTAAACCAATGTTTATTATTATATACCATCATGATGGGGATATACTTACATACGTCGTCGTCTTTTTCGTTGTCGTCGTGTAGAGAGAAGTTCGCTAAGGACAGTATAATCCTGTGAAATCTTTAATAATGGCTTATATAGGCGAATCACCCCCCCACGTCTTTTCATTTGCCCTCCCCGCGTTAATTTATATTGCTCCACCGCGAAATTTCTACTGCTTGGATGGTCATGAAGGGAACAAAAACAATAAAAGACCAGAACGGATCTCGGTAATTTTCTTACGGGATTTAACATGGGGAATAGTCCAGAACTCCTATAGCCTACTCGATGTCGGTTTTCGCTTACTAGATGTCTCTGCTTTGTAGTTCTCTCTCTCCTATCTTAAAAGATGGTGGATATTAACATCTCACAACAACTCGTTAATTGTTTAAGTCATTCTCAGATAAGTATGTTGTTAAAAAAGCGCATGCGCGAGTTCTCTCAATTGGGGCACGTTTGAATACTCATCAGTTAAAATTGTACACCTTTCGATTGATTTACGAGAACACATAAAACTTGTGTGGTATTATTGGTATATAATTATTATTAGCTGACCCTATCGGCGTCTGAACTATCGTAAATAAGTCTTCATTCATGTGCACCTTGCACGAGTGTAGCCAGGTAGTCGGGTATTGTGATTCAAAGTCTGAACGGAGTAGTTTCTTTATTGTCAAAATAATTACCGTTTGATAGTGCATTTAAATATACGCTAAAAGGACATTGATGGTGAGGCATTCTCTCGTGTAATTTGATTATAGCTCTTAGCAAACTACAAATGGATGACATCGCCACTCCCTATCGGCGGCTGTACTATAGTAATGCCCAAACACAACGTGTCAGTGTTTACTCCTGCGGCGTTGGACTGAAATATGCCGTTCAAGTGCTCCAAACATCTTCGAATGTAATGTCTGCTGCCGTTGCGAAACTTTTCCAGCCTTGGCCTAGCCCGAACTCATCGCTGCTAAACGTGAAGCCCACTTGGTCTGTCGGCTGTACATCCGCAGTGATGTATCGCACAATTCCATAGATGGCCCTACGTACCCAAGAGGTAGGTTCTGCAGACGCCGGCATTGGGTCGATTTTAAATTCCACCGTTCTCCCGCGTAAACTAAAGCGCTTCACAAACTTTCTGCTGTCTCTTATAATGGTAAAGTTGTTGTTTGCGGCCATTTCGATCTCTCTCTCTCTCTCTCCTATAACAAAGAAATTTAAAAATTAGATATGTGAAACCATCAACACGCCGTAATTAACATCTTACCTAATAAGATGCTTGAAGACGTTGATTGAAGTAGAAGTACGGCTGGGTAGTTGTTGACTTGGTTTGCTTAAAACGAAAAACAAAAGTATTAAAAATCTACAACACATTACGGAAAGGGATAAACTTACCTAGCACGTAGATAGCAACGAACGGTTTTGAAAAGGATTGTTCGATCGAACCACTTTTAAAACATCTTTTTTACAATCATCGGATTAATTCGAGATTGCTTTTTTTTAGACCGATCGAAATGTCCACGACCGACCCACCCACGTCGTTTGATGAACGCGTTAGCGCACGTTTCTTACCCCCTACCTTGATTGATCGATGGTTATCAGGTGTATTTTTGTTATTGTTTGATGTAACACCTCGATATGCGTTCTCTCACGCTAATTTCAACACACACAGGTGGGTCAACGACGGCTACTCTACAATGGATTTCGCTAGACAATATTGTATGCAAAGATTTATCCTGCTACGTTAAGTCGACATGTAAATAGCCCGTGGATTGTCCTCATACGATCGCTTGATGCGTGGGCCGTGTGATGGTCATCCCTAGTTTCCTGTGTGCGATGGTAAAATTTTACATTTTCTAGCGTGAGAATCGATTTTAATAATGGGTTTGTAAGGTGCAAATCAGCCTGTTGTATGAAGGCGTACGTATTGACTTTTCTGTGTCATTTACGTTATTTCACACGTTACGTAATATACTACTTGTATTTTGCGTGAATAGAACATTCTATTCGATTCTGTTAATGTTTATTTTTCCCACACACTCGGTAATATCTTTCGGCATTTTTAAAAAGGGCATTCCTGATGAAAAGGCGAATTTGTGTGATTTAGCCAAGAGAATAAAATTACTATGTTTGTTTTTCTTATTCGTTACACAGGTGGGTGACTTTGAAAGGGAATCCCTCGCCATTGTACTCTGTGTTAACAATTGCATTGTGTACGTCGAGGGTGGTCAACGGTCGGATTTAAGATTCCCCCTATCTACCTGTTATTGCGTTCCTGACAAAAGACACACATATTGTACGACGAGATTTTTAATACTACGATAACCCTTTACATAATTAAAGTACAAAGAATGCCCTCCTTGCGCCCTTTGTTTTCGATACAGGTAATATTGTATGAAAGATTGAATATTTTAATGCTATGTTCATCCAGCCCTTCACCCCCCGCATTCAATACACATACATACATTCAATTACGAGAATTTATCGTAATTTACAAAACATTCAACACGGGTCGGCTGGCATGTAGATGCCACTGTATTATAAAGATGATTCTTTCCTTCTTTCATTCAGGTAGAAGGTCGTCGTTCGTGATACGCTCTTCTCTCTCACACACCAGGTCCATATTGTATGAAGAGATTTTCATACTATACGTTAATCTTTCATTAAGAAAACCCTTCAGCTTCATCCTGTTAAAGTACACGAGCGACATGGTTGATTTGTTGTAATTGTAAATTACACGATTTTTTCATCTCGCGCTATAGGAGTTGCTTAAATATATTCATTCATTCATTCCACGCACCCACGATACCTACCTGAGGTCTAGCTGACTCCTCCTTTGTTATGTTCCTCGTCAATCACCATTTTTACCTTTCAAAAGACTGACCCTCGATGGTGTAATGCATTAAAGCGTTTGGTTTCCAATCTTGTCAATATTGCGGACCTGGTTCGCATTTGAGTTGAGCCCAGCTTTTTTCAAAGTGTATAAATTTAAATTTCGCGCTCTAAATCGAGCTTTTTCAAAGTGTCTAACTTCCACTTTCGCTCGCTACGTCACATTCCAACCCGATTAAGCGTTCAAACCTCACTTTCAACCTACACAAGGGGGCTCGAGCAACACCAGCTGGTCGCAGTAACGAAGTCCTACATGGTGGTAGTTAGTGGGCCCCCTTTCAAAGGTTCCACTAAGATGGCCGTCATCCTGGCGCTTACAAAAAGGGGCCCTACGTGGAGCCCGAGCTCGAAAACGCAGTCCTCTATGATGGTAGTTAGTGGGCCCCCTGGTTCCACAAAGATGGCCGCTGTCAAGTGACACAACAACCAATATATCCGACCAACCACTTAGCCAAGTTCCACACCCGCCGGTAGCTTGAGGAGTTTGACACATTTCCGATAGGTGGCGCCAGCAGTCAACTTAGCCAAGTTTCAAACCACCGGTAGTTTGACATATTTCGATAGGTGGCGCCAGCAGTCAAAATGGCCGCCAAAATGGCCGACTTGACAGGTTACGCCCCCAAAATAGCCGCCTCCGCCCACAAAATGGCCGCATTTGACATGTTACGCCCACAAAATGGCCGCATTTGACAGGTTACGCCCACAAAATGGCCGCCGATGTCGGTAATTCAAATCTGTAATGCCGGTAAAAAAATGGCGGGAAAACTGTAATGTCGGTAACAGAAACTGTAATGTCGGTAACATGTCGGTAAAGTAGATTCCTAACTTACCCTACCCAATCCGCCTCATTACCTACTGTCGCGCCAATTTCTTGTTCGTAAAGTTTCTGAACATTTTTCTAAGAGTTGTAAGCAGCGAAATTTCCAAGGTACGATTTGTCGCTTTATCTCCATTCTAAAAAAACGAATAACGGCCGCGACTTCGTCGGAATTCCAAGGCCTTTTTATACATTTGCGTCTCTTACGTTTAGGTTCCGTGACTTCTGTAAAATCAAATCGAGAGTTACGTAAATGGAAAATATAGGACATCGTCAATTATTAACTCTACCTTCTTCGCTGTCGATAGAGCTGTTTACGCGATCTCCTGAAGCTGGTGCTTTAACTGTTTTGTCGTTTTTGGAGGAAGACGACGAAGGAACGACAGTGGTTGATATTTTCTTTTCTTCGTTTAGATTTTGAACATTTTTGAACTCGGCATCTTGTTCTTTATCATCATCATCATCAGTGAACACACGTCGATATAGTTGATTTTCTCGCCTGGTTGTGCCTTGTAATATGTTTTTGTATTGCCCGTTCGACCACCATAAAAGGCTTCACGAGGATTTAGAGGTGAATTTTGGAGAAGTGGACACGTGCTAGCGAAAAGCTCAATTTCGGGGTTTGCACGCAGTTCTCTACGAAAGTGACATTCCCATTTCTCGACAATTTCAAATCCTAGACTTTTTAGTCTTTGAGTTTTTAATACGGTAGATTCGTAGCGTAGATTTAAGGTCTGAGTCGGATCTTCGGTGAGAGGCTTGTCGCGGTTGTGCTTTAGGCATTCTGTGTGGCCATGCCAGAAGCAGCCGTGGAATTCAAAAACTTGATTGGATTGTTCGCAATAGCCGTCCACTCTTAATCCTCCCAATCTCGTCTCCTTTTGTTTTAACGAGTGGCAAAAATTTATACCACGGGTTTTTTCCTCCCACAGCAACCACGTCGAAGCTATTTTCGATTGAATGTCGCGCTTTCGATATCTTCCTCGAGGGATTATGCCTATGGTTTCCGGCTTTAGAAAATTTCGTCTAAACACCTTATTACAGGCTGAAGCTATAGTGGAGACTTCAGTGAATGGACAGACGTTACCGGCCTCTAGGAGCTGTTCTCGAAATTTTAAACACGCCTTCATGAGGATATCGACATCTGACTTGCAATAATCCACGAGATCGGTCTTCATATTAAAGTGGTAGGTGAGTTTGTTCGCGTTGTACCACGTGAGAAACTTTGCACGGTCGTCCACTTTCATAGTGTCGGGGCTATAGTATTTTATGTCCGGTAGTGGTCCCACACAACTCGCATTTTCGAGGGGATTAAAGAGATGTGGAAAATAACCCTTTTTAAAGGTGTCTGGTAGTCCAAATGCCTTGGGAAGTTTCGATAGAGCCATGGGAAAATAATTCAGCGAATCCAAGAATTTGATATTGCCCAAGCGCATAGAGATAATCTTTGTGCCTCTCATAATGAGCTCAGGCGTTAGATCGGTTCTCGTGAGTATGTAGTGTAGCACAAACTGGTGATCGAAAGCCTGACCGTTGTGGGCTATGACAATGACGGTTTTAAACTTTTTCCGTGACTCTAGCAGACGGTTGACAAAGTTTGGAATAACACGATCTTGCAGCACTTGGGTTTTAACACCACATTGATTACACACGTTCGAGGCCTTCTCTTCTTCTTCTTGAATACAAGTAGAGCAACACTGTTGCATTACGCACAAATTGGGCTCGTGCTCGACTGTTTGCTCGTTGATTGTTTTTTCCTGCCTTGTTTCTAAATCGTAAAATACGAATAGGAGCTTGTCTGTTTGAGGCTTGCCCAAATCCGGCTTCATGTAACACAGATGATCGCTTATTGCATGCTTTTGACAGACTTTGCAATAAACCTCTGTTACGGGCTAAATTCACACCACGACACCAGGGACGAGCAGAAGCTCGGCTCGCGACTAGCACAGCGAATGGGCGTGGATGGTAAAATGCGGTCGTGGTACGATAAATGAATTTGCCTAAATCGGTAAAAGTCGAAATAGAGAGGGCGCCACCAATAGTATTCTTGAGCCTGGATGTTGTCGAACGAACGATGCTAGAGGTCAACGATGCGTCCTTAAGGCTTTCGAGATTGTCACAAAAACTTACCATATAAGCTTTAATAAATTTCCTTAGTACGGTCCTGTTTGATTGAGCTGAATATTTTACAAATAATTGGGCCAGTACGACCCTGCTTTTAAAAGGAATTCGCTAAGATAATAAATTCCACTAATAAATTTTATCAACTATATTACGTCACTACTTGTGACGACGAAATAACAAAACACAACAAACAAAGGAGACATTCAATTCTTAAAATTAAATAATGGTTACAAATTTGGTTAAACACAAAATACTAATATGACAATAAATGTTTACGTCTGGCCAGCGCTAAAATGAATTTGAATAAAAGTAAATTACCAAAGTACAGTTTGAAATAAAGTTATTAAATTGCTAGATCAAAAAAAAATTAATAACGACCCACAAATGGTCGATCAAATTCGGTAACAGTTAATTTCCCTGAAATTAAAACACGATAGACAATATTATTGAAACGCACGAACTGATGAAAACAAACGAAACGCATTAATGTGCGTCGCCGCGTTGTAGCAATACCTCGACACTTTGTAGCAATGGCTCGACACTTTGTAGCAATAGCTCGACAGTAAACAAATGTACGTTTAAAACGAATCCGGATTAATTAAAATTACAATAACAAACGTAAACGATCCTACCTTAATATTCAGCCAATAACAGTCGTACTTAACAATTACGCAATATTGCGCGCAGAATTGACGCTATCCATAGCGTCCAAAATGGCGGTATTTCCGGTATATTTTCCCTCGTTGCGGTACAAGACGCCACGCCTTGTAAAACTGGAACAACGAAGCTTTTCCCTCGAAATCGAGGTTGACGAAAAGACGGTATCGGTATGGAATCACCTGGATTCCTAAAGGTGTGACAATAAAGCCGGTCGAAGGGACGTGATGGCTACAGGTGGAAATGATGCGAACAATAAACTGGTCACTCACTAGGCTTTACTAATTTATCCTCTCTCAGAGGGCTTTAACACCTGAATTATTATCACTGAACTCGAAATTACCTTTAAGGTAAACTGAATTAGTGAGATCCGCCGAAGCGAGAAATTAATACGATAACGATATAAATGGGCGATATTCCCACTACGAAAATCCCAACGGTACTGGTAGTTGGTAGGAACTTTTCCCCCCTCTAAGCTAATCTTCCCAACGCGTGCGAGTTTTGCACGTGCTCCTACAAGAAAATTCCAAGACGGAAGTAACTATCGGGACTTAATGGAATAAACTATAGAACTTAAAAATTAAATTTAAATAATTAATGCGAAAATTTAAACGAACGTTACACCTCACCACATTTGTGTACCCTATCGTTTTTTATTGTCTTTAAACAGCTATTGCAACACACAATTTTACTACAAACGCTCGATATCCTTGTGGTAGATTGTTTGTGGTTATCGAAGCATGTTTGGTTTTTGAACCATCTATTACAATCGCTACATCTGATCTTTACACCGATGGAGAGGCACGCGGGGCTTTTCTGACATGCAAAACAAGAGCCACCGCATCGTGTTCGTTTTTGTGATCGTACGAAGCGTGACACCGCTCGCAATAATACACGCAACAAAACGCGGCCGTTAACGAAGTAATCACGTTATAATGACCGTTGTGATAGAGATTCAACGTGATCTTGTCGGTTCCGGTGCCCTCGTAGACGACATCTCTACCCTTGCTTCCGTATTGGTACACGCAAATCTTGCATCGAGCCTGCACCTTCAGCCGGTATTATTATGCGCGAGTCTGCTAGTAATTCGTTGACAAGACGGGTTTGTATTTTTCCAATGTCTCGCCTAATTTTGTTGTACTCGATGTCGTTTGTCTGCTTGGCCATAGCGACAACAAGTGCTCGAGGTAGACACAAATTGTCCTTATTTTCGATGGTGACAATCCCGCGGCGTCTTGCACATTCCTCTGTAAAGGTGTTGTATTTGTTTGCTCGTTTGCCGGAGCCCAACGGCGTCTGCACTATCGTAACGCCCAAACAAAACGTATCAGTAATTAGGCCCGACACGTTGGATTGAAATATTCCATTCAGAACTCCCCAAATATCGTCTATGGTAACGTCAGACGCCGCTGTGAACCGCCTCCAGCCTTGGCTCCTGCTAAAGTTGTCGCACGAAAACGTGAACCCAATCTGGTCTAAGGGTTCTACACCGGCGGTTACATATTGTACAATATGGCCGACGGCCTTACGAGTCCACGAGACGGCATCTGCATTCGGAGGCACAGGGTCAATTTTGAATTCCAACGTTCTCCCGCGCAAGTGAAATCTCTTCACGAACTTTTGACTATCCTTGATAATGGTAAAGTTGGCCATTTTTGACGGGGTGATCTCTCTCTCAACTTGGTCGGTATACAAAGCTGCTGCGTGTGTGTCTATATTTCCAACAACAAAAATACTGCCATTAGTCCCTTTTGTAATTATCTAATTATACATAAAAATTTATGTAAAACTCACACAAGATTAAATTAAGTCTGTCTGTTGCTGCTTACTCGAATATCTATTATAGGAGAAACTACATTAAAGCATAACTAATTTTGCAACCACATATTACCCTAAATTTTACAATGAAATTGATGCACTGATTAGTTTCACAGGTATTTTCGATTTCGATAACTACAACCTTTTCGTAGCCAAATGACATAAAATCGGTCGTCACCTGTCTTTATTCGTCCCCCTATTGATTCTCATTGGCTAATTAGATTTCGTTTCTGAACACCTGCGCGCAATCTTTGAGTTGATTCCAACGTTCAAGATCGTGGGAACTTTTTTCGTGGGCAGGTTCAGACTTGTTAAAAAATACACAACCCCTACGATAAATCGTACGCCTTGACCAGCAGCCCCCGTTCCCACGCATTTCTTCTTCTTCGCATTGATTTTTATTAGCGTAAATTGTTTGTCGCCCACAACCCTTGATGACAAAGCGTGGGTAAGCGAATCTGAGACATTCCCAAGTGCGTGAGACCCTTGACGATTCCACACCTGTGTCGAGTGGCCGCTTCAACCATAAACCCTCGATAACAAATCGCGTTAGACGGTCCGTGTGTGATTGCTAAGAGTTAATTAATTTCATCCCTTTGTAAAAGAGCGGTTTCACGGTCGCTGTCCGTGCAAGCTACCTTTTTACCTGAGATACCTTTTTGAAGTTGCGAGTGTATTCAAGTATTCAAATTTTGATTTCGAATTGGCCCCGTTTCGATATTTTAATTATAATAGGTTTGTTCCAGCAAACAATTCTGAACGGTTACAGGTACTGTTTTACTGCGCATGCGCGGTTCGATTCCAAGATCGAATCAGTTCTGAACTGTCAATGCTGGAACGGGAACTGTGATTTTATTTTGTACAGAAAGCGATAGATGCCCTCACATAAGTTTTTTTGTACTGTCCTTCGCTTCTAATTCAAATAATTTAAGCGCTATGATTTAAATTCAGTTTAGTAACCATAAATTCATAATAAAACTTGATGTTCTTGAGCGTTTGGTCATTTTATAACTTGGCCAGCCATGTTGCTTAAGAAAGCAGTTACACGTCCAATCCCTGGATGTAACGAACTTATCGTCATATCGAAACGATCTCCCACGTCTGGTAAAAAAAGCCGTTTGATGTCCGGCAAATAATAAAAAATTAACATATGTTTTAAGGGAGATATTTTCCCAAATCCACCCGAAGATTCAGCTTGATAATAGTCGTTCGTGCTAAACTGCTCCGCTAGATTTTCCAAAATTTCTTTAGAAACCCGAAAATGTTCCAAAAACTCCTTGTAGTTGTATAGTGGCACGGTTTCTTCAACGTATCCCTCAATTTTAGGGTTACTTCGGTTTCCCCCAAAAGAGGTTCTAGAAACTGCTTCTTGAGCTTGATCATGAGGAAGACGAAGAAGATTACACAAAAGTTCATTAAAAAATTAATAAACTACTATTCTGTTGCTAAACTAAACGCGCGAAGTCGACAGATTCAATTTGCACATGATCGGAATTCTAAATACTTGCTTCGAACCTAGAACTGCTTTTACAGTTCTAAAACCGTTCCGAATCATTCCGAATCAAAATTCGTTTATGCTGGAACGTCAAATTCAGAGTGACAGTTCGAGATTTGTATTGCTGGAACGCGTTGTTCGAAGTGCGCATGTCTAGAACAGTTCTGAACAGTTCTATTATCGTTCCAATTGCTGCTGGAACGAACCTAATACTTCATGCGTTACATCGTACCGACACCGAACGACGGCCGCCACTTTGAATTATTAATGTGTACACGTACCGCCAACAAAACGTTTTGGATAACTCTTCTCGAAGTCATACAGTTGAATTTTTCTGTTTTGTCAGTTTGATGTTTGAATTTCGCGCGTCACGTCATAACCTCACTTTCCACCAAAGGACTCGAGCTCAACCCTCGCACGGGGGCCCAGGTCTCACGTACAGGTAGGCGCGAGGCCCCACACGGGTCCCATGGACGCTTCGCGTCTACTCCGAGGGGCAAGCCCCTCGTGTAAGTAGCGCAGCCCTAGCTCGAAGCACGCCAGACACAACAACAACCAAGATGGCCGACCAGGCTGTCAACTTGTCAAGTTTCACACCTTGCAGGTCAATCGAGTAGTTTGACAACTCTCCGCTAGGTGGCGCTAGCTGTCAATTTAGCAAAGTTTCACAATTGCCGTAGTTTGACACGAACCCGCTAGGTGGCGCCATGGGTCAAAATGGCCACCAACATGGCCGAAATGACAGGTTACGCCCTAAACATGGCCGCCAACACCCACAAAATGGCCGCCTTTGACAGGTTACGCCCCAAAAATGGCCGCCAACGCCCACAAAATGGCCGCCAAGCATCCAAAATGGCCGCCGATGTCGGTAATTCAAATCTGTAATGCCGGTAAAAAAATGGCGGGAAAACTGTAATGTCGGTAACAGAAACTGTAATGTCGGTAACATGTCGGTAAAGTAGATTCCTAACTTACCCCGTCTCAAGCGACGGTATACCTACTCTCTTCAACAAGCATTCTCTCCAATTCTTCTTGTAGAAACTTGCGTTTAGGGGCACTCAAAGTGTAAGGTGGAACCGCCATTGGTTCGAACCTTGTAGTTTCGATACGATGCTCAGCAAATTCGGTTGCGGCTCCCGCCATCCTGAAGACACTTGAGCTTGCATTAAGAAATTTAGTGACCTCTTGCTTCTAAGCTTGCGTAAGGCTCTCGCCTTCGTTGGTTCTAAAATCGAACTGACTCAGTTGTATAGAATCGTTCACATTAACGGTTGGCACACACGATGTTGACACGAAAGGGAACTTGCGTTGCGTGTTGTTGCAAAAATACCATTGATTGTGCGGTAGATCTAACACTATTCCAGCGTCTATTAAAAATTTTGTCCCTAGAAGGGTCCTACACGACCTACACGTCTCTTCTCTAGACAGTACGACGAACGTCGCCCGAAAGGATCGCTCCTTCAACGTCACTAGCACTGTAGTCTTTAACACCGTTCGCTGATGCAGCATACCGTTCGCGAACGTCAGCTTGACGGATTCTTCTTGGAACTTATGCCCTTTTTGTAACAAAAGAGGATAGTAAGTAAGTAAGTAATTTTTATTTAGTACCAAGTACTATTTACAAGTTTGACATAATAATCATTATTTACAAAATACAAAACGTAAATCTATGAGTACACAAACATAGTTTAAGTTTAAATCCAGATTAGTAGTGTTATTTATACTTATCATAATTTCAAATTACATTTCTTATAATTGATACAATTTTAGAGTTACCCAATACCCAAATTTTATTTCCTGTAAAGTTACCATATTAATTTCCAGGCTTATGTACATGTTTGTATTACACAAATCTGCTAACATTACATATTTCTAAACATAAACTGTTTTCTTTTTAAAATGGTATTAATGGGTCAAGTTTATTGTAATTTACCAACAATGCATTTTTGTATTTCCTGATTAACTTTTAGATTGTTGAAATGAAATTTTTTAAATTATCCACAATTTTACGGATGGGTATTTTAAATTAGAATTTCCAAATCTCCGATGTGTTTTAGCATGCTACTCTAAAAAATCAATTTGATTTCGCATTTGATCCACTTTTCGTTTATAAACTGCACAGCCCAGACTCCAGGCTGCATGATTTGTATCCAATTCAATTTTTAATTTCTCCACTGTATGGACACAATTTATGCATTTAAGTTGGTCATCGGTTGCTTTACATTGAGTTATATCATGAGGTCCAGCACATTTTGGACAGGCCGTAGTTGATTTGCATATGGTTAAATCCGTTGCATTTAAAGCATCTCGTAACCTCAACAGCATAATATATTTTACATCTATCCCAATTTATATTTAGTTTTTCCTCTATCATCATTGACCTATAAACGTTTGCGCTAACTTCCGCAATTGCAATATAACCATTTTTTCTATTTCTTGATTCTTTAATATGAACAATTTTTATACTTGCTTGCTCCAATTTTAAATAAGTATTTTGCGCCCAGATTTTCTTTTCTATCTCTTCAAAAGATAATTTCTCAGATAGGCCGACAATTTTAACCCTTGGTGTTCTTTTTTTCGGAATAGTTACCTCATAATTTTCACCAAGTTTTCTAATAGCCGTATCTTTAACTTTATTTATTGCATCTTTATTTTTACACTCAATCAATATTCCTCCTTTGCTTACATTTCTCAATCCCGAGATTTCCAATTCTGTGGGGTCAATGGATTTCTTTACATCTTTCTTGGTTTCTACACTGTTTTGGTCCTGATTTTTTGGTTTTACAATTATTACCGGTTCATGTTTCTTTATTTTCAGTTTATCAGCATACTGTGTTTGATATTTGCTACTGCACGCATCAGCAGTTGTATATGGCCTACTTACTTCCATTCTACTCAATTCAGTCACTTTATCGACAATTTCTTTTTGTTCATTAAGTTCTTTAGCCATTTCAGTTACTAATCCAATTACTTCGTCAATTTTACTTGATATTTCCGGGGTTTCTTTTCGTCTGCAACAAACACACATCCACATAACGTCATTGCGACTGTTGATAAATTTTGCGTCCTCATCTGTTAAGTTAGCACACTTTTTATGGAAACGCGTTTTGCAAAAGCCACAAGAAATATATATATATGGTTCGGTCCTTTTCAATTCCAATTCACACCAACCACAAGTGAATATCATTGTGGCAGAAATTTGCCCGCCTCATAGGAGCTCACTATAAAACACGTCCGTTCCGTACGAAGCCAACACTACTACAGTTCCGTTCCGGCAATATTATCAGGCACTCACAGTTGTAGAAAAAAACTGCAACGAATTTTGCTCCACAGTACCCAATGATCCAGACCGACAACTTGGACACTTGGATCTAATCACTCCCGGTGCTCCACACCCATAGCACACTATTTTCGGGGTACCTCCCGAGGCTGGATCAACAGTTGCTTTCGCTTCTTTCTGCTGGAGTTTTCTACATTCCGACTTGTCATGACCGAAGTTCTTGCAAAAATTACACCTTGGTCGTTTTCGTTCGGAAGTCTCTTCTTTAACAATTTCCTTTTTAACTTGACTTACAGAAACTTCTCTAAGCGATTCTTCGACATCTCCTATCTTTTGCAAAAAGGTTGGAAATGTGGTAACATCTGCCCTCGGGAACTTCTCCCTAAGACTGCGCTTGAGTAGTCCATAAATCATATCGATCTGAGTTTGCTCTTCTAATTTATATGGTAACTGAGAAATCAATGCACGGAGCTGGCATATAAACAATTCGGTTTCTTCCGTTGATTGTTCATGCGCAAAAATTTTGCGAAATATGAGGTGTGGAGGTAATTTCCTCGAGTAGGCATCCCTCATCGCCTTCACCGCTTCCGCCCATGTAATAGTGGTTGACTTAATTCCTTGCCACCATGTAGCTGCGAGTCCTTCCAATAACATTGGAAGGCCACGTACCGCGTTCTTGTCACTAATTTTAAGACAATCTTTGTACGTTATAATAGAGTCTAGAAATGCTTCTGCATCCGATAAGCCGTGGAAACGCGCGGGACATTTCGCGAAATTACCGCTTGGTACACTTTCGACTCGGTTTGTAGCCCCGACGGTACCAATTTGGGCTAATAGAGCCTGAAACTGCTCCGTTCTCATCACTACTTGCTCAGCCATATTGTTCGTCGTGAGAGAAATTAGTTGTGGTCGTTCGTAAGCAGCCCCACTACGAGTGGGCATTCGACCGAAATCACCACGCGATAAATGTCTATAGGCCGTAAATACGCGTAAACGCAACAAAAGTTGATAATAAATGTCTTAACACGTTAACACGTTACGTTTGGTAAAATAAAAATCGACGCTTATGCTAACTTAAAAATAAAATTCGTAGTAACACGATAAAACTTGATAAAATGTTCGAGTCAGCAAAACTGAATGTTTATTGTTTATGTTAAACTCATAATAATAATAATAATATTGCTTTATTGTCACTGAAATGTACAATGTTTCATGGACAAAGCATTAAAATAACGAGTTCTTACTAATTTTAACGTAAGTGAACTCTTATAATAATAAAATAAAAATAAATAATATATAAAAATAAACAATGATCATGTACACAATTAATACAAGTGTTTGTCACAATGGAAATTAAAAATTTAAAAATTTGGATATACAAAATTTTTGTAATTTTTTGTCAGTTATAAAAGAGCTTAACAATATGTACATTGTGTTCCCGCTCGTGAGGTCCAGAGAATTCAACTGCAAGATGTGGAATGACTGTAGAATTCGCCAACAGTGTACAGTGGTTTGTGTATTAGAAATGTTTTAACGGTTTTTCGGAATTTTTGATATGGAGCTTCCACTTTTAAGAGTGGAGGTAGATGATTGTAAATTTTTTTTTGCATTATATATTATGGAGTTTTTGGTTAGAGTTGAGTTAGGAATTTCTAGGTATATGTCTGTGTCAGAATTTCTCGTGCTGTAATTGTGCTGCGGGCCTTTGGGGAATTCTGATATATGTTTTCGGACAACACAGACGGTTTCTAGTATAAATAAAGCTGGAAGGGTTAATATTTTCGATTCTTTAAAGTATCCCGCACAGTGGTCTCTACTTTTTAGTTTAAACATATATCTAATTGCCCTCTTTTGCAGTTTAAAGACTGTTTCGAATTTTTCCAGACTACAAGAGCCCCAAAATGGTAAGGCGTATCGTACATGCGATTCAAAAAGAGCAAAATAAATTCCTCTGGTAGCTGACACATCGAGGACACTAGATACAGATTTTAAAGCAAAGCAAGCAGAGGTTAATTTTCTTGTTAATGCTTCGATGTGTTGTGTCCATTTAAGGTTGTTGTCCACAATTAATCCTAGAAACCTAGTCGATTCAGCAATTTGGATGGTGTTATTGCCGAAGGTGATAGGTGGGAGGTTACCCCTGTATGAAAGGGCTTTTGTCTTGTCTACGTTACAGTAAAGGCTGTTGGAGTGACACCATGTCAGGATCGTATTAAGGTCATCTGTTATTGCGCTGTTCAATGATGTCGGGTCAGGTTTGGACCAAATGAAGCTCGTGTCGTCGGCGAACAGAGTTACCTTTCCGCTAATGTCTAGGTAGGTGATGTCATTGATGTAAAGTAGGAAAAGAATGGGTCCGAGTACCGATCCTTGAGGAACGCCACATACCACCGTTTGTGAGTTTGAAGAAGCCTCATTTACTCTAACAAACTGCCGCCTGTCATGTAGGTAGGATTTAAACCACTCAAGCGGAATACCACGAACTCCATAAAATTCCATTTTTCTGATTAGAACCTGGTGGTTTACGCAGTCAAATGCCTTTGCAAAGTCCCAAAAAACTGCTGCGGTGGCTTGCTTATTATTTATACGAGTGTATGTTTCATTTAACCGTTATGTGGCTGCATAAATAATTATACGTACATGGCTGACGGTGGTACCCGGGTACCCACCTTGCTTTAATGCTGTTTATTGACTGTTCGCAATTTTTTTTTTAAATTTTATAATCTCAATAACTGTAGTGACTAATAACAATTCCAAATATACGTTTGTTTTGTTTATATTAAATAAATAAATAAATAAAAAAGTATTTATTTCATTGTACGAAAATTTTTATAATTAAAAAAAAAAAAAAAAAAAGATTTTTTTCGAGAAAACGACTTTTAACTCACCCTGTATATCATTTTTAATATTTTATAAAATCGAAAAGAAAAATTTTTAATAATTTAAAAAAAAAATTTTTTTTCTTTTATATTTCCTATACAAATTCTACAGTGGTACCCGGGTACCACCAGCCGCCCGTTAAAGGTGATTTTTCTTTAAGGCCAAAAAAAAATGGCACCCCGTACCTCTAGACATATGAAATTTTCAAAACATATGTAAAATGAAATAGTTGAAGTATTCCTAGAAATTCAAATTGATCTGACGTCGCAAAATTTAAATATTTCATATTTTATGCCTAAAAGGTACCCGGGTACCACCGTCAGCCACATAAGGGTTAAAACCGAGAACATTGCATCACTGGTACTGTTATTGGCTAAAAACCCAAACTGACGGCTTGATATAATTTTGAATTTTGATAGAAAGCATAGCAATCTAGATTTAACCAATCGCTCAATGATTTTGGATAACGTTGAAAGTAGTGCAATCGGTCTGTAATTACATGATTGGTCTTTGTCTCCTCCTTTAAATAATGGTACAATTATTGCTGTTTTGAGGCACTGAGGGAAGATGCCTGTTTTAAAAGACTTGTTGATTAGTGCGGTTAGCGTTTCGATCGCTTCGTTTGGGAGACTGAGAAATGCCTTAATAGGGAGACCGTCTTCTCCGCAAGAGGACTTATTTTTAATCTCGGATATCGCCTTTAACAGATCGCTGCTATCAATGGGACTGAGGTAGAAGCTGTGGGTATTTTTTTTGCAAGCGGGTAGCAAAGAGAGAGAGGGTCCGTCAACGAAGTAATGGTTGATGATAGGTTTTTGGCAACTTTTATAAAATAGTCATTCAGTTCGTCTGGACTTGGATTTATTTCGGTAGGGAGGTCCGATTTGTCTCTCAGATCATTAACAATGGACCAAGTTTCTTTTGCAATATTATTCGCGTTTAAGATCCTATTCTCGTAGTACAGTTTTTTGGCTGATTTTATTATGTTTAAGTAAACCTTGCGGTAGGTTTTGAAATAGTTAATATAGAAAGGATTGTCTGTAAATTTTTTTATATAAATAAGTGAGCGCATGTTTTTTGCTGATGTACGTACCCCTTTAGTGGTCCACGGGTTTCTTTTTTTCGATTTAATTGTCGTGAGGGGAAAGGATTTCTCAAACGCATTGTTCATTTTGTTTAAAAATATTTTAAAATTTTGGTCAACGTTATCAATTAATTGGTTCCAGTTGGTAGATGAACATTTGTTTTTGAAAGTAACAAAATTTTTTGCTGAAAATATTCTTCCCAGCTTATTTGATTTTTCCTTTTGGTATGTAATCAAAGAAAACGTAGTCAATATTGCTTCATGATCGGAAATACCAGAATTAATAACATTAGAGGAAACGTCTGAGAGAGACAAATTAGAAAGGACATAGTCGATTGTGGTGGAGGTATCTCTGGTAACTCTAGTTGGTGAATTGACGTGCATGTTTAGTCCGAAAGTTTCAAATATCTCAATCAAAGTTCTCTGGACAGGACGAGCAGTGACAAAGTCAATGTTAAAGTCGCCACACAAGACTTTTTTGGTGTTAATTGGTAGGGCCTCTAGCAGAGTCAGCAGGCTCATCAAAAATGAATCAGCGTCCGAATCGGGGGTTCTGTAAATACAAACAATAAAAATATCAAATGTCTTACTGTACACTATTGAAAACTCAAACGATTTCTCACTTAGCATGTGATTATATCTATCGACAGGCGAGAAGTCTCCGTTCCTGGACAATATCATCGTTCCCCCGTGATTAGAATTAGACCTATTGTATCGTGCAATGGTCTTGTAATTATTAATATGAATTGGCTCGTTTGCATTTAGCCAGTGTTCGGTGATAGCCACGACGAGGGGAAATCCGAGATCCTCCAGAAACAGGTACAGTTCATCAATTTTGTTTCTCACTGATTGAACATTCAGAAGAGCCATACTAAATCCGCTATCGTCCAGGGCAGAGGAGACTTGTTCCTCTTGATGCGTCGTAGAATTTAAAAATTTTGAGTCGGTGACAGAAATTTGCCAAAGCTTTCTCTGGATTTCTGTAATTTCATCACGCGCTCAGAAGCTATGTATGTCTTGTAGGCGGTCAAGTCAGCTA
This sequence comes from Malthinus seriepunctatus, assembly GCA_963924605.1. NCBI lineage: Eukaryota > Metazoa > Arthropoda > Insecta > Coleoptera > Cantharidae > Malthinus > Malthinus seriepunctatus. The sequence goes on along the minus strand of OZ004601.1, from coordinate 29,593,215 downwards.
TAGCTTCGTGGGGTCCAGTGCCATAAGCTTCGAAATATTTGGTGTATAACTTCCGAAGTGAATCGTGATTCACGTGAAGTGATCGTTTTGAGTTTCGATGGACCACTTCACTGATGTATTTGGAGGCCAGAATTTCTTGTCTACTAATTTAGCTGCGTACCTTGCGTTGTTTGTGCCAATCTTGTATATCATGTTAGCCGCATTTTCATTTTGTTTTTGTAATGGGTAGCATCTTATGAAGTCAGGTGTGCCCAATTTTTCCTTGACGAAGTGAACTATATGACTAATTTTATAGCTGCATGGTAAGTTGCCGACTATCACATAATGCCACCCGTTTGTGTTGGAGTTCGCGTTCTGCGGGGGCGCAATCTTCTCTGTATTACTTACACTCGGAGTTTCAGAGGCCTGTGAAGGGGTTTTACCAATGGGTGTTAATTTCGCTGCATTATATTCGGACAGAGATTCATCTGCAGTTTGCGTGCTACATGATACTGCAGGTTTAGGTGTTGTCTTGGGCACAACTGATGTGAGCGATTTTAATTTTTTGTGAAATTCACCTACGGTTTCTAATGTACTCGTCATATTGCAGCGCAGTCCTTCTATGCTTCTCTTAATTTCACTTGCGCACGGGTCGTGAATTTGAATATCTATTTTATCTTTGCCGGAGTCGAAAAAAACACTGGAAAGATTAAAAAGATCTTGCTGCATATTATTTAAGGTTTTTCTGATTGATTTTGGCCCACAGTCTGAGAAAGTCTGACACATTGAATAAATATCATCCACTTTTTTATATAGTGCGTCTAACTTAGCGTCGTGACCGAATAATAATTCGTGGGTCTCTGTGATGGCTGGAATTGCATCAGCTACTTTTTTGATGAGACAGCCTATAGCATCAAAATTGTCTTTCGATATTTGATTTGCTGCTAAATTTGAAACTTTCTCATGAAGATATTTGAGATTTGGAGAGTCGCAGAGAACACAAAAGTACTTTAGTTGGTGATTTTTCACTAGAGAGAGTGTTTTCATGGTATTTTTATCAAGACCTGTGCAAGCCATACAAAAAATGCGGCGGCATTCGCCATTACATTTGAGCTTATATTTATCTTTTAGTTCTTGGAAGGTCTTTTTGCACTTGTCACATTTGAAATCAGTCATATTTAGGTTGTTGTGAAGTTCAAGTTCAAAGTCGAATAAATAGGGAATAAAAATCTGCCTTAGCTAAAGTTAAGTAATTTTGCTTACTTGCGAGTTGCAAATTTTTTTAAATCCAACTTCCTATTATGTCAGTAGGTTATATGTATTGTGTACATACGCAATTGTATAAAACAAAATAAAACAGTCATCAAAACAAACAAATGCACACACGTATTAGCAAACTTTAAATTAACACATCACAGACAGTATGCAACAAAGACACAATTTGCTGACACTGCCAATCAATCGGAGCGATGATAAAACGCGTCCGATCGGTAGCAATACAAAACTAATACTCGATCACGCGATCACGTGATCACGCATGCACAACTTTGTGTTCGATCGAATCACGTAACGCGACAAGAAAGTTGCCGTTTGAGTATCAAATTACGAGCGCTCGATGCAAAATACAAATTGGTTTTTCAAAATTTCACTAAAACGACGCTTACGCCTTACCTTTGTTCAAATGTTTAAATTTTAAAAATTTCAAACACTTTGCTTACGAAGGCAGGTACGGTCGGATAAAATGCTTCTCTCCTCCACGTGGTGTTGGATGAAACGCCAGACCTTTTGTCGAAAAATATCGTTATTTCACAAATCACACTTTCACCCTTATTACAAAGGCCACTAGTTGGGGCGCCAGTATAAAACACGAGTAATTATACTAATATTTATTAATTAACCCTACAGTAAATCATTCATAATAAACTAACACAAACTCAGCTAAAATAAATCCCGGGAGTGAATATGTTAGGCTTCTCAAGCCTATTTGCTGTTCTATGCGAAATTTAATATACTTGGAATAATTATTTAATTGTTTTTATTTTATAATCTTACACTTACAATCAATGTCGAAAGGTATATTAAGTTTCATAAATCTATACTCCAATCTCACAATTATAGATAGTGACTCATCCTAATATGTGTTCACAAAATTTAGCTAGCTATACCGCGGCTTCTATTGAGATAGATGCAGAAAACACGTGCCGTTTAATAGAATAACGTACTTTACTATAATTTGACAAAAGCTGACAGAAGCTTAGTAGTAGAAGTGGATCCGAGTACGAACGATTGTTCATAATGCTGTACCGAAAAATCTCGATGTAATCTCGTCTTTATTCTATAAATGACATAACTGTCTACATTTGTGAAACTGAACTATAGTTTAAAAAATATACATGGTACAACAAAAATAAAACAGCGTAGGCCTGTCAGGCCTAAGGTATGCTCTGCAGGGTTAATAAGGAATTCACTTTGGATTTTACAAGGTTACTTAAGTTGAATTGAACGATATAATGTCATTTGTCTTCCACGCATGAATTGCTACTGTCTACTCGTAGGTGACGAGCTGACCGGCGGGGTGGTGGGGTAATCTGTCTCGTTACAAAGTTCAAAATATACATTATTTTATATGTTCAGAAAGATAATTTTACCAGCTTTCAAAATATTAAGAGTTTCTTGAATAACATTGGCGTTTTCTTCTGCTGTCATCGATTTAATAAAACAATATGCAACTGGAATCTTCCAACTTGAATTAAGAGCTACAACCACAATTACGAGGGCTTCACTTGCTGCTACTTTATTTTCATCTGCCATCCTAAAGCCACACAGTCGACATAACCCCACACCCTTTTACCGTCAAAATCGATTCGTTTTTTTATTGAAACTTCGTCTAACATTAGAGAACAGAGGGTTTTTTTGTTGGAAAGTTTATCATGGTTTACTTGTACTTTTAAAGCTTCAAAACTTGCAGCTGTAAATCCCAGCTCGCAATTCACATTTGTACACCACCTCCTTATAGTACTTTGGTCAGGCAGTCCTAAGTTAAATACATTTCGTACATAGTCGTAAGCTTTACTCGAATAAAACTGGAGGATCATCGCAAATTGGCGTAACTCTGGTGGGTAAGTTTCGATAGTTGTAGATCCACGTCCTATATTTTTTAAATACCTTGCCATAAGGACTTTTGGTACATCTTCGACAGAAGTTTTTAAATGATCTACTGCATTATTTGACAGCATGTCTTTCTGTTTCAAATCTGTAATGACGAGTTTTAAAGAATCGACTTTCAGTTTCAACTTTTTTATGGCTCTTTTTGCAAGTCGGAGTTTTTGCCTCGATGATTTTAGTTCACTCCTAGTACATTCGTATTTTCTTTTGTATGTCGAAGGTGATTTTAAACTAAAATTATTTTGGTAAACTCAACTCAAGTAAAATTTGATTCATCATACCTGTAATTATGAATATTATGAATGAATTTCACGCGTTTTCTTACAGTACCACTTGATGTACTTGCAGACGTATGTGATGTAAAAGATTACCTAAAACACAAGAATTACTTAAAAAATAAAAATGATTAGGTATATTACTTTATACATTAAAGGATCTTGCACATGCAAAGCAGAAGCTGATGAACCACAACCTTGCAAAGAAGAAGCTCCTACAGTAAAATATTATGTTCCCTAAAATAAAGCAATTACTTAAAAATAAAAATTACTATTACTTCATACATTAAAGAATCTTGTACATGCAAAGCAAAAGCTTTTGAAGCAGAAGCTGTTGAAGCACAAGCTTGTGTAAGAGAAGCTGTTGAAACAAAAGATGTATGCGATTTCCTAAAATACAAGCAATTACTTATAAAATAAAAATCCTTATTACTTCATTCATAAAAGGATTTTGCACATGCAAAGCAGAAGCTGCTGAAGCACAGGATTGCAAAGGAGAAGTTTCTGAAGTAGAAAGCTGTGAAAGCCTTCTGTTCAAAGAACGTAAACTTGTTATACCTTCTGTTGTTTCTTCTTTGTTGTGAGATAAAGAACTTATTATATAACTTCTATAATTTCATTATATGCTACCGATACGAGAAATATTTGATACTTACGTATTGCACGAATCTGGAGAGAAAACGTATCCAAGGAATGCGGGTTCTGTCTATTACAATTAAATAGCGGAACTCACAATTTGCATTACGTTCCTTGATTTTACATACATATTAATTGTGCCGCTTTATTAACGCAGTTACACAAATAAATTATAAAGATAACATCGCGACGTTATAATGACGACTGGTTTGGACTATTGCACTTTACCGTCTACTTCATTGGCGTTGCTAAGAATTTAATTTAATAAAAATTAATTACTTATAGCAGTAAAAATCTCGTACAAGTGTACTTGCCAACACATTTTTTGGTGGAAAATGATTATTTAACTTTAAAGTAGGTATAGCATGGGGTCGTATATAAACCCTTTCACCACTTTTTGTATATTTATCTTCTTCAAGAAAATGATCTGAGCAAATATATAGATACGGACTCCAAGAAATATGTTCTACATTGTCATTTCCAATAGCCTCAAGCCATAGTAGAAATAGAACACCCTTTGGAAATCTAGCAAACAAAAATTAAGAAGTGAAAAAAGCAGGAAATTTATAGAAAAAAAACTTAGTTAGCACTGAATTTCCAAACATTTTTTACAAAGGATTTTGGAAGAAATTTAAATTTAATTCCGTATACAGGGTGTGTCCGAAATAGGTGGACAAACGTCCAGAGTACGTTCCTTACCTAAAATTAAGGTACCCGTATTTTTTTGTTTTGGTCAATTGCAATTTTTGAGCGGAGTGGCTAGCTCCTTACCGCGGGCCCCCTAAAACACTATTTTGTTAACCTAGTAGAAACCCCTTAACCTATTTTAATTAAATTTGGTATGGTAACTATCTAAGTGAATTGACAGAAGTACCTTAGCCTACTTTTGTTAAAGTCGCTAGAGGGCGCTAGTTATGTACAAGTGGTTTAGGTTTTTCTGCATAACTTTTTTTGCCAAAACATTTTTATATTTTTTTATTGCACAATTAAATGTAAAATTTTATTACCTAAAAAAAAGTATCATTGTATCTTTTTCCTAAGATACACAGTTTTCGAGAAAAAGACGAAAAATAGAAAAAGAAAAGCGTTGCTTTGCACAAATCCATATTACATTTGTTTATAACAACCCTGCTAATTTTGACAATATTTGCGATCACGCGATCACATTGAACACATTCAAAAACAACAAAATATCAGGTGGTTTGTTATAAAATTACAAAAAAATGAGCCCGGTTAAAGCGCAAACGGATAAATGGTTTACTCACAAATAAATAGAATCCACGAAAAATTCTGTAGGTACTAATTATAGAAGTTAAATTAAAAAATAACAAGACTATCTTGGAAGGATAAAACTTGATGCCAAATGAACTTTTAATATTTATTTTCAAAAACTGGGAGTTTTTTTACTTTTTTTGAATTTAACTTTTCTACCTAATAGAATTTTCCTTGCTTTTTATCTTAAATTGCTATTGCTAGTCCAGCCTTTTTTCAAAAATTCATTTTGACTCTACTCTACTTATTAATACTTTAAAATATGTTTTATATAAATAATTTCATTTTTATTTTTAATATTATATTAATTTTCGTAATTAAATATTTAAAATAATGTAAATTAATCTGCGAGTACCTAAAGTTCATTTATCATTATATTTAAATGCGCCGCAATTTTTATGTCATTTTATTGGCTCTTACATGCCTATGGCATGGCGGTGCGCTTTATCAATACTCGCTGGTACTTATTTAATTTCACTTAACCTTCCAGTACTAACGTGCCATCATATAACATCCATACTAACGTCGGCGTCGGTCTCACAGACCGCGCTTAGTTTTAATTTTTTTAAACGTATTTTTTACAACTTTTTTATTGCAAATAGAAATTATTTCAAATATTTAGTAATTTTTCTGGATACTAATTATAATTTTAGCAAAAAAAATTCATTTTAATAACCGAAATTCACTTTTAAAAAAATAAACAAAAATAAAAAGATGCATAAATTAAATAAGCGATTTCAAACGAATTAAACAAAATTTTTTAATAACTAGTAATATTATAAACAAACCTAGAAACAACACTTCTAAAAAGGTAAAAATATTTTTTTCATCTTCAACAATAGCTGAAATATTTTGGATAGAACATTTGTCGCATTTTACATGTTAGAACATGTAGAGCATGTTACCGCATGCACCAAAAAGAGCTACTTATTAATTGAAGTAAAAGCAAAAATCTCTTCTGTTCTTTTTGTTATTCTATTTCTATTCAAGACAAGTGGAAAAAATAATTTTTAACTAAAAAATTTTAAAAATCTTGAAAAAATATTGAAAATTTTTAGTTACTGTTGTACTAACGTCGGTCTCTCAGACCGAATTCAATTATTATAATTGAACCATTACAAACTTATGCTTGCAAACTTCAAAAAAATGTGTGAGAGCATTTAGTTTAAAGGTACTGATAACCTCCCAACCGTAGCAGTTCGTATTTCAAAGATATTAATAAAAATAAAACTCGTCGGTCTGTGAGACCGACTGTTAGTACTGAAAGGTTAAATAGTTCCCATACCAAATTTAATTAAAATCCGTTAAGGGGTTTCTAAAATGTTAACAAAATAGTGTTTTAGGGGGACCGCGGTTAGGGGCTTCCACACCGCTCAAAAATTACAATTGACCAAAACAAAAAAATACGGGTACCTTAATTTTAGGTAAGGAACGTCCCCTTGAAGTTTTTCCACCTATTTCGGACACACCCTGTATATTTAATAGGAAATCTGGCATTTATTACACGTGCTTTACAATAATTACGCAGTATGTGAAAACAAATTTTCTTACCTATGGAACGTTACATCTTCGGGACGAAAGCGGCTAACGTTTTTACAATTTTTAACACAACACGACATGGTTTGCACTTGTAATAACTTGGAAATAACACTTATAACTCAAACTACACCACTAATATCCACGTCCACGTGCTATAGCCAAATTTGTGTAACCCACGCGCTTAACCACAAAAACATAACCTCAAATGCCATGCTCAAACTACAACTCTCTCCACCTCTCGACCCATTTCCGCCAATTTCTAGTGTTTACAATCTGTGTTTAATGTTGGCAGACATAAATAAACTGATTTATCACTAAAAAATTTTTGCGTTGGCACTATGTATGTTCAAAAATGGTTCAAAAATTACGTGCACAATTTCTACAATAGCCGCAGCCGGTCGGCTTGCAGAATTTCGATGCGCAGTGGTCCATTCCTTATCTAGTTTTTGTAATAAGGTCTTTGATTTATACGCAAATGTATAATTTTCTACTTAATTGCAAATTAAGTTCATTTTTTTAAATATAAACGATTGCCATCTTCACCTTTAGTTTAGTATCAGACATACATACCATCATTTCTTATACATAGCGTGATAAATTAAGAGGGCGACATTTAACAAATGGGCGGAGAAGTTGATATTTAGACATTCCGCTCTTAAGCTTTAGCGACTTTAATATCCGGTTGATATCACTAATATTTACAATTCCTGATAGGGTAAAGTTCAAAGAAGGCACTAAAATATTTGTATATAAAAAATTAGAGCCTAATTAGTGAGAAAAATGCAGTTGAACTTGGTAAAATTCAAAAAAAACAACGGATGTTGGGTAGAAACAACACTCTGTCTTTTTTTAAATTACACCAAGTTCAACTGCATTTTTCTCACTAATTAGGCTCTTATTTTTTATATACAAATACTTTAGTGCCTTCTTTGAACTTTACCCTATCAGGAATTGTAAATATTAGTGATATCAACCAGATAATAAAGCCGCTAAAGCTTAAGAGCGGAATGTCTAAATATCAACTTCCCCGCCCATTTGTTAAATATCGCCCTCTTAATGTAAGTGCTCGATTGTTAATTTTTCTGTAAATCTGCCTAAAGGCCTTTTTATAGCATTGTTGATACGGACAATCTTAAACCTTAAAACGATGACTCCTTATGACAAAATGTACAATGAACAAGATATTTTATCAGAGGATAAAAACGATTTCGGGACTAATTTAAAATTACCCAACAAAATTGGAACTGATTATAATTATAAATTTAAAATATATTGGCCCAATGTTATGGGTTTTGGTATTCTTCATTTGTGTTATTTTTACAGTATAATTTTAATGTTTTATGCATCCTTTTATACGACGGTTTGGGGTAAATATTGATTACAAATTAATTTGGATTTTAATAGTTTTTACTTAATTTTTTATAGCTTATGTATTGGTGAATGCAGGTTCGATAGGAATAACCTGCGGAGCACATAGGCTTTGTACTCATAAAACATATAAAGCCAAATTACCTTTAAAAATAGTGCTCGTTTTAACTTTAAAAACTTTAAAAGTTCAAACGAGCACTATTTTTAAAGGTAATTTGGCTTTATATGTTTTATGAGTCCAAGTGCTCCGCAGGTTATTCCTATCGAACCTGCATTCACCAATACATAAGCTATAAAAAATTAAGTAAAAACTATTAAATTCAAAATTAATTTGTAATCAATATTTACCCCAAACTATCGTATAAAAGGATGCATAAAACATTAAAATTATACTGTAAAAAACACAAATGAAGAATACCAAAACTCATAACATTGGGCCAATATACTTATTTTAAATTTATAATTATAATCAGTTCCAATTTTGTTGGGTAATTTTAAATTAGTCCCGAAATCGTTTTTATCCTCTATTAAAATATCTTGTTCATTGTTCATTTTGTCATAAGGAGTCATCGTTTTAAGGTTTAAGACTTTTCCGTATCAACAATGCTATAAAAAGCCCTTTAGGCAGATTTACAGAAAAATTAACAATCGAGCACTTACATTAATTTATCACGCTATGTATAAGAAGTGATGGTATGTCTGATACTAAACTAAAGGTGAAGATGGCAATCGTTTATATTAAAAAAAATGAACTTAATTTGCAATTAACTAGAAAATTATACATTTGCGTATAAATATTGAATTAATTTTTTTTACTTGATATTTATTTATTTAATGGGGTCATATTTAGAGCCCGGATTTATAAGCATTTATTATTTCAAAATAGCAGCTTAAAAAAGTTTTAAAAAAGTAGAAAAAACGTTTCAAAAAAGCACTAAAAATTCTAAAAATAAGTTTCAAAATTTAATTTTTAATCAAAATTTGAATTATCATTCTGAAAGAAAATTAATTAGGTATCCTAATCCTATAACTTAGGAATTTATAATTTCTATAATCCTATAAATAGAACCGAAACCTTCGTTTCTGTCCAAAACCAGTAACGTGGTAGACGTCCATGAAGATGGCCCCCCCATTTTGTCATAGCGACTCGAAACATACATTAACATTTTGCAAATTAATTGTAAATATTTGCAAATTGGTTTTTAGAATTTGCAAATTACTTTAAAGCCCTCAAAAATTAATTTTTATTTTGGTGGGACCAAATTCACGCAGCCCCCCCACTTTATCCGATCGACTCGAAACACACATTAACATTTTGCAAATTAATTGCAAATATTTGCAAATTGGTTTTTAGAATTTGCAAATCACTATAAAGCCCTCAAAAATTAATTTTTATTTTGGTGGGGCCAACTTCACCGAGCCCCCGGCACTTTATCCGATCGACTCGAAACTCACATCAATATTTTGCAAATTAATTGCAAATAATTGCAAATTGGTTTTTTAGAATTTGCAAATTACTTTAAAGCCCTCAAAAATAAATTTCTAATTTGGCCCAGCCTCCCCACCTTATCCGATGATTTTGAGATCTCAAATCATTTCAAATTGAGTTTTATTTATAATTAAAGCTATGTTAACTCAAAACAAATGTCACATATGATTGGTTTTTAAAGATGAATTGGACATAAAGGGAGTCCGTCTTTTTTTAAACTGAACGATCCCTCAATCCCTCCTTAAGTGTTTTAAAAGATTCAGGTGCCTTTATTACCTACCTTTAAGGGGCCAAAGTAAGTCAAAATTTTAAAATGGATTTTCTCAAAATTTCCTCTGCCATATTTTTTCTTTTTTGGATATATTACAGACAATGCTATTCTCTATCGAAATATAAATTTTTATCAAAATCGCCCGAGCCGTTTTGAAGTAATAATTTTTGGAATGTCAAAACTTCAAAAATTTTTAATTTCTTTTGTAATAAAAATGAAAACTTAAAAATAGGTATATGTATCAATCCCATGAATATCTATTATTTGACACTATTTTCGGTTAACAAAACGCTTCCGGTTAGACCGGAAATTAGAACAATATCAAAATTTTTTGGAACACACTGTACATTTTTAAATATTTTGAAAGCTCGTAAAATTAACTTTGACACGATACCAAACACTTTATATTTTGATTTCCGGTTTAATCGGAAATGGAATAAAATTTCTTAATTTAAATGGAACACCCTGTATATTTCTTAATATTTTGAAAGCCGATAAAATTATCTTTCTGAACATATAAAATAATGTATATTTTGAACTTCTATTTATGCCAAATTTAAAAAAATAAATATTTCAGACCATTTATTTTGTATAATTTTACAACGTGTGATATTGCAAATATGTGAACGGACCTTAAAAATTCAAACTATATAAAATATATATATATATAAAATAATGTATATTTTGAACTTCTATTTATGCCAAATTTAAAAAAATTTAAAATGAAATTAGTATTTCAGACAATTTTAACTTTTTTTTTTGTATTATTATGTGTGATATTGCAAATATGTGAACGGACCTTAAAAATTTAAACTGTTGACAGAGTGACCTAACCTAACAATTTAAATGTGCTAATGAAATAAATAAATAATTACTGATGACTATTAAGTCTAATTCACGGAATTTATACGTTGAAAATACAAGGAAAATTAACTAAAGTGCCGTTTGTTATATTGAGAAAATAACATAACCTCAAAAATTAAATAAAATGAACAACTCTAAAGGCCGGTTTACACGGTTCAAGTTGGTAAGTGATTAAGTTAATTTTAACTTAACTGACAACTTAATTTTAACTAAATTCTATGTGTAAACTGTTATTCAAGTGGTAAGTAGAGAGTGCAAAGTTAAGTGAATAAGTTACAAGTAGAATAGAATCTAGTCTATTTTTCGATTTAGTAAAGTAGCGCGCGCATACTAACCGAGCGTAGTCAAGCACTTCACTTACCACTTGTCGCGTGTAAACAGATGTATTTTTAGTTGTTTAGTTTAATAAGCTTGATATTCTCACGTTTTTTGATATTCATCTACTTACTACTTACTACTTGACAACTTAAATAGGTGTAAACGCACAGTCGCTAAATTTTAACTTAAAATTAACTTACCAATTTAGTTACCAACTTATCAACTTGAACCGTGTAAACCGGCCTTAAATTCAATTTTTAACAAGGAAATAATAAAAATTAAACTGAAAGGATTTCTATGTTTTGGTAAGTATTGTATTACTTAATTAATTAGGTTAATTACTACTTGGTAATTAATTTTTCGTCGATACGAAAGAATTTAAATCTTTCGATAAATTAACTTTGTTTTAGAACTGTCATCTCCTTATTAACAAATAACTTACATAGAGCTATTTTGAAACGGTGAAGGAGCCATAGTATAGTATAGATTGTCCAGAAATATAGTGAACTAATAAATGTTTGACTCATTAGCTTTCATTGTAACCCTGGCAGAAGTTACTAATAAATCACTCAAGAGCTCCCTTAAATTTATTTAACGTAAGTATTTTAAAAATTTTAAAAGGACGTGCTTTTAACAAAGTTGTAAACCGTTCGAAGAAACTATTTATGGTTATGGCATTTCATTCAAATTGAAAATTTTTGTAAAATAAGGATTAAAATTACTATGCAAGGAATTTCTAATAAACACATTCACTTGACACCTTTTTTAACTTCTTATTGTCACATATTTTCTAAAATACTTTTCTAATTGTCTTTCAATGACTGTTTCTTCAGGTAATAACAACACCTTGTCCTTTATACATTTAAAAACTGCTAAGATTACCTACAAATTTCAATTCAGGTAAAATAGTTTTAAAAGGTTTCATTTACATATTATTTATGTATTGTAAAACAAATTTTAACGGGATTTAAATATTTTACATCTACCACCCCCTACTAAAGGTAAAGGCAAGTATAAAAACAATCAAATTGGGCAAGACAACCTTTAGTCAGTCTTTTGCAAAATGGTGCTTTGTTTATCCAATAATATAGTTTTTGTAAGTGTGAGTTTATAATTCGGATCTAATACTCTAATAGTAAGTACTAAGTATATAAATTTAGTATTGTGTTTTTATAGTGTACTTGATTTTAGTAATTATTTAGACGATACATTATTTATTTTTGTAATTAAAGAATTACCTCATTCAAAAGAAGCTCATTTTTCCCTAAACAAAAGGGTTTTAAAATCAAATACATCTGGTAACAATTGTATAGTAAACGGAGTTGTAAACCTGTATGCGGAAACTATATTTGGTAAATGAATTAGAGCTAAAATAAAATTGATTATTGTTAAAACTATGATTACTAAATAATCAAAATCATGTAATTACACTATAAAAACCCGCAATACTTAATTTACTTACTATTAGATCCGAATTGTAAACACTAGAAAATGCTTCTAAATACACTTAATTGTCTTTGCCAATTTGGTGGTTTTTACCCTTTACCTAATCACTAATTAATAATAATAACATCAATACAATAATATAGTAATGTTGTAAAGCAATAATTAACGAGTGGTAAGTGTAAAATATTGTTAAAATTGCATTCTAGGTGATCTTTACAGTTTTTAAATGTAAGGGACAAAGGAAATTATACCTGAAGAAACGGTCATTAAAATTCCAAAAATGAGGTGCACCAAAATATTTTCTTTAAAGTGGTTTACGACTCGGTTTACTACGATTGTTAAATAGCACATGTTTTAATACTTGTCTTTTATTTTGTCAACAAATTTAAGGGAAAAATGTTGAACCTTTTTTGAATGATTTATGAGGCCCCCTACAGTAAAAGTTGAGAAGTCATGTTTCTAAGAAATAAAAACGAACTATACCTATTGTAAAACCGACGAAAAGTAATAAACCAAAGTAGGGTGTTAACCATCAAGACTCTAAAATTAAAATTTTCTGTAAAATCCTTGTTTTGAAATGGTAACGTCTTCGAATTTGAAGTAAAAAAAAGTTCATATAAAATTATTATCAAATTAATTTAATTCTTTGATTTTTAATAGGTAGGTATACATTATTAATGACAATCCTAAAATCTAATTATAAAATATAAAAAAAGGTTAATTACTGAAATTACAAGATTAATAAATTGTTCAATTGTTTTCTGCATATAGTGTAGTCAACGAACCAAATTTTATCCTAATTTGCGAACTTTTTTTACTAACGAAGACCACTAAAATTGGTTTTGTGTGCAAACAGTTGAAAAATTTTCTTTATTTAGGATAAATTTTGGGTCCTTGACTACACTAATACCTATATTTATAGATTTATACTTATTAATCACAAGTGACTTGTGCGACAGTATAGGGACTTCAGTGATAAATTCCTAATGTTCAATTATTTGCTCCCTTAATTATTTTAGAGCAAAAGCGTATATGGACGTTTTTTGTAGAGAAAAAAAATAAAAAGTTTACTGGCACGTTACCACTTTAATATTTATAATTTAAGATTAAATAAATACTAAGTTAATTATTTATCGAGTTCAGGCTATTTATTGAGTTGAACTAAATTTTATAAAGCCAACTACTGATTATAATAATAATAATAATAATAATGTCTTTAATTTCTTCAAATAAAGTTTAAAAGACAAAATTTACAAAAAATTAACTATAAGTACATCCAATGAGGAAACCCCCAAATTAACAAGTACAGTTGTACGTAAATAAATGATTCATGTATACTTATCGTCCCCACAATGGTGAACTCGCGAATCTGCAAATTTGGCGAAATGTATGTTTTTCGCTTCTTTGCTCTCCTGTAAAATCGTGATTTTGCAGATTTGCGAGTTTACCATTGTGGGGACAATATATACAGGGTGGTTGATTTTTAGGGTGGTTGAGTTACAGCCACAGTTACAGTTTTGATACTTACAGTTTACAATTATATAATTATTTTTCTTATACCCTCTTTTCTTGTATGTTTGGGATCGACAAGCTCTAACAATAAACACTTATTATAAAAAACAGTTAACTTCGGTTCCATTTTCATTATCCAAAATTCGTCATCCCGTTGTATGTAATCAATTTTCAGGTTGTTGCTTCCTGTCCACACCCCGATTATACACGTGATTCTTCCGGTAATATGTAGCTGCCCCTGAATTTGATAAAACGATTCATGATTTTTATTAACAGAAATGTGACCATCTTTATGCTTTTTCCAAAATTTTATCACTTTCTGACTAATGCCTTCATCGACGGTTAATTTTTCGTTAAAAGCTTTATAGGGACACTTTATTTCGACGATAGTGTCTTCACCTACTAAACCATCAGGTGAGGCACCTAAATAATTTAATTCCCTGTCCACAAAAAGACCACAAGGATTTATTGTGACATTAATTACATTTTGCATTTCTGCTTTTGCCACATCTTCAAATACTCTTCCGTGGTTTAGCGCAGGCACGTTGAGATGTGGTGCAGTATATAATAATGAACGGACGAGTTTTTCGGTATTTTTATTTGGTATTCTTTTACAAATTTTTGCAAAATTAGAAGCGGTTAACAGTTTCCTGCGTTCCTCCATCCAACGTCCACTGTTAATCTGATCTACAGTATCTCTTTCTAATTTTGCAATTTCTTCAGGAGATCTCCGAAGCTTACTTAAAAATTCACTTTTTAGTTCTTCTAAAATTTCTGCGCTTAAGTCCTCTTTATCGCTGTTTTCGCCATAATCTGCGTCGCCGTTCACAGGTGTTGATTTTAATTTATTAATTTGGCTATTAGTATATTTACGTTTTTGAGAACTTTTTTTATTCTTCATTATTCGTCTAAGTTCCATTCTTCTTACTATTCTACCAGAAGCTTCATTTTTATTCATAATTTGACGAAGAAATGTTGTGTGTGCCATTTTTGTGTTATGTGAAACTACAGCAGCTGCACATCTAGTTTGGTATGAATTTTTTAAAGAATAATTCACGCGTTTTCCACCAACAAATTTTGCCACAATGGAGTTGTATTGTTCTACTATATTGCTGTCTATGTCAAACCATAGACTTTTTGAGTGATTGGCAATATGCCGTGTAATGAACATCATTTTATTTAAAAACTCTTTCGAAATTTCTTCAATATAATTTCGTTCGTCTTTCTTTTGACAAAAATAAGACGCGCATTCCGTATGTTTGCCAAAAACGTGGAAAACTCCATTCAGAATGTCGCGTCTTATCGCCTTAATGGCGTCGATTTTATTTTCATTTTTTTTGTGGTAATCAATCGCTCCTTTTATTCCTCTTCGCAAACGCAAAATTCTCCCTTCAAGCAACTTACGTTCTTTAACAGTAAATGCCCTTTCTGTAGTAAGTGATTTTAATTTGTTGCAGTAGTTTCGTAATAAATGATTACGGCATTCTATTTTTTCGACCGTTATGTTGTTGTACGGTCGAGCGTCAATTATTTTTTTGTATGTGCTGCTGTCTCCGTCTCCTACTACAATGTTATATTTTATACCGTACATTTCAATACTCTTTTTGAAACCTTCCACAATTATCTCAGATTCCATGCTGGTGGAACTTACGTTGTGGTTTTTCGTGCAAACATGATCGCGTACACCATCACTCAAACCATGGCGATTGCAATAAACACAATATTTATTTCGCACACCCAAATATAAAATTTTTTTCGTATGCATACCAACTATTGCCGCTGCACCAGAAAGAGCACTATAATTACTCTTGTAGGATCTTTTAGACCAGCAGCCATCTACAACTACAGGAACCAAAGGAAACCCATTCTCATCGATGGAATTGACAGAAATTGCGTTTTTTATTTCTTCGTCAACTGCATCTTTCATAACTTGCACAGCGGTTTTTTGCCATTCTTCGGAAACGATTTCGTGACATTTTTGGTATTTAGAATTAGACATGCATGGAACTTCTAAACATGACAAAAATTCTTCTAAATTAGAAAATCCCCCTCCGATGGACATTATTCCAGATACTGCTGAATTGTTTATACAGTATGTCGATGGCTTTTGCGTTAATAACTCAAAAGTTTCCCCGCACATATTGCATTTTAAAACAAACCTAGAAATGAGCCCATTCTTTATGTCCTTGCAAATTACAAGATTTTTAAAACTGCAAGCAAATTTAGCACCGTGTTCGCAAATTTCTGCAATCCGTTGAAACAAATATAGAATATCCACAATCCTATTGCCTTCAACTTCCTCACGGTATGCTTCTTGTTTTGGAATTTCTAAAATAATGAAAAGTGTTGTATTAGCAAAGGTTAATTTAGTTAAATATATTTTATTACCGAACACTTCTGCAGATTCAATACTTGGTTCTGGTTCTTCTACACGTGCTTCCACGTTGGTATTATTTACATCTTCATTTTTCTATAAAAATGTAATTTGCAGTATAATTATAAAATGTTACATAACATCACAAAATTCCTTCCCAACCCAGATAAAAAAAATTATATTACCGTTCGGTTTCTCCAATTGTTCAAACTTTTAACATTTCCTCTATTTCTTTTCGTACTTGAAAGTCTTTTCTTACAAGCATTTTGCTTAGCCATTTCGAAACTAACGAGTAAGAAAACTCAAAAAATCACAAAAGAAGCACAAGAAAAACTCATAAAACACAGCAACAAACACTTGCGAATTTATGCACAAACTGATTGCAAATAGTTTTCTAATCATTAGAAAAAGTATATATATAGGCATTTACACCCTTAGTAAATATTTTAGAAGTCAGGTACTGTAACTGTAATCTGGCAACAATTAGAAACACTCACCTTTTATTTAGCTATTGTTGAGTAAAAATAATCTTTAAAATTCTTGTAAAGCACAAAATCAGTTTTCTAATCATTAGTAAAAGGTACACCACCCTTATTAGTAAATTTTGAAGAAATCGAGTATTACTATAACTGTAATTTGGGAACAAGAAAGTTAAATATTAAAAATTCTGGTAAAGCACAATAACAGTTTTCTATTCATTAGTAAAATACCTGTAGGTACAACAATCTTAATAGTAAATTTTGAAGAAGTCGAGTATTACCAGAACTGTAATTTGGGAACAATGAGTTAAATATTAAAAATTCTGGTAAAACAAAAACAGTTCTTCTTCACTAGTAAAATAGGTACTTGCATGTACACCCTCCTAATTAGTATATTTTTAAGAAGTCGGGATAACAATTTTTCTTAATCAACTATAATTCTACAATAATCGTTGACTGACGATTTTTGAAAAAATGAAGTTAATAAATTGATTCTGGTAAATGTACCTACTTATTACAATAACTGCTACCTGTAATAATGAATTGAATATTTAAAATTGTGGTCCCTGCCATAAATAAGAAAGAATAATGTTATTTGTGACAACCCCCGCTGGTTAGGTGAGCCCTTAAAATTTCGAATGGGCGAGACAAAGAAAAGTATTAGAAAAAGAAAAAATTTGAAGTTTCTAAGTTTGGGATTAAATCTTTGCGAACATGTAGCTAATTAATTATTAAATACTTTCGAAAAAAATTGGTATGTGCAGATTCGAAATTTTATTATCTACACAGTGCATTAAGAAAAATTGGAAAATAATCTTTACAGTGTCTTAAAATTAAGAAAAATAAAATACATTAATTTAGTGAAACTCTTTCAACTATTATTATAACGTTCTAATCAAAATATTACAAATTCGATTAAAGCGATCTATAGAACAAGTATGACATATTAACAAGTCAAAATTTGAGCTTGATAGCTTTATTAGTTTTATCACTAGAATGCCGCAAAAATGTATTGAAATCTCCATAAGAAGCAAATGCATCGAGTCGCCTTCTTTTCAACTTTTCACAAGTTGAATTTAGTTGAAGTACACAATACAAATATCCCGCTATTCAGCTTTCGGCAATGCCCGTTGTCGACCGGTGAAATGCTTCTCGTGCACTCGTGGCTATCTACGAACCAATTAGCGTACTTGTTACAAACAGACGTCAATTTTACAAAAATCTGTACATGCTAAACTAATCACAGAGACAAAATTGTTGGTGGGACGCTAGAGTGTTAACGCCGGTAAAAAATCTTTAATCGTGATTAGTTAACCGACAATTTAATCAGATTTGGTGGGATTGACCCTTAGTTTTTAAAATAATTAAAATCAGCTAGAAACTTGGAGGGATGCAATAAATCAAATCTTTCAAATCTTTTAAAGCTTTTACAGGGTTACAAAAGAACAGTAAAGTTAAAAATGTATACTTGAAACTTTAAAATTTTGCTTGCGCCATCTAAAAGGCAATGACTGAACTATTGTCGAAAGATTTGGTTGAAAAGACCGCTAAGGACATATTTTTATTCAGTGTTTCGTTGCGTAATCCGTTTAATTAGGGATGGAATCACTTTAAAATTAGGTGTTTTTCTTATAACGATCTCCACCAGGAGATAACGGAATTTCATCAATATTGGTTGCTTCAAAATTTGAAAGTTTCTTGTTTTCAAAAATTAATTTAAGCTGTTTATTCATAATATAAAGCAATGCAAATTGTTCATCTCCTTCATTGATCTTTCCTTATTAATATTTCAAAAAAATTAAATTCATATAACGTTTAGTTTTTAAATCCCGCAACAAATACTAAAGGCTTATTTTTAACGTTGTTTTAACTCCAACTTTTGCCGCTTTTTCAGCGCGGTCTTAAGCTAGTTTTATACGGTCAAAGAAATTGTTGAATTTTTCGACCTTGAATTTATTTGACGTGTGTTAAATACACAAAATTGTCAAGAAATTCACAACAACAAATTCATAAAGAAATTGTAAAATCTGAACTGGTTCTAATTTTAAACAATTTTTTAGGGAATCTCGGTTACACTGGTTTAAGAGTTAGTATCAGTTGTAAATAAAAATTTAATTTGCAGGTACCTAAATCAAAGTTATAAAATTCGTCAATTTCTTTATGAATTTCTTCGTGAATAAATTGATGAATTTCTTTGACCGTATAAAGCTAACTTTAAATGACTCACTCTGTGTATTATTTTGGTGCTGATTGGTTTCTTGATTCCTTTTTTTTACAAAATAATTTACAAAAAATCGTAGTAATATCCTATTTGTTTTAAATATTTATTTTTAATTTTAGCGCTTCATCTTTTATTCGGACTTCATTTTTTAATCTTTTGCTTTTTTTACAGAGTAAGTTTAAATAAACAAATATATTATATCCCAATTTTAACAAACATTTTTTTCTCATTTTAGCTCATCTTTTTCTTTTTTTTTATTAGTTCATCTGTAATCGACTTCGTTTTCAACTTTAATCTTTTTTGGTCTTTTTTTCCCCATAGTAAGTATAAAAACTACTTTTTATGCAATTTTTAATAATATTTTTCAGTTTAGGTTAAGTAAATTGTTATTTCAACAATTTAGCGTTAAACTTTTCTAATATGTCTTTCTTAAAAAATAAGAAATTGAGTAACTTAAAGAATTTAAATGTTCTTAATTCTACTAAAAAATTGAAATTGCCATTTATTATTATACCGGCATCTATAAGTCAATGTAATGAAAAATTTGGGAATTTTAAAAATTCTCAATGCACATCGATATCCGTAATGTCCTTATGTTACGCGTTAACAAAACAAATTAATCAATGGACTATTAATGATATGGACAAAATAGTTGATTTAGGGCATGATTTACATGTAAAATCAATTCATAAGTATAACGAAGAAAATAAAGAGCCAGTAAGATATTTAGCAGCAGATGAAGTTTTCCCAAATTTAATAATTGACAATGTAGAATGCTCTGTGGAATATCCTGGTGATCCTTTCGAAGGGTATATCATCGAGGATGTGGAAAATGAATTAAAAAGATTCTTTGATAAATATGACAATGGCGTTTTTACTTGCAACGCCATGTCTATTGCACTATTTAAAATTATTAATAATAATAATACATGTACTTATTGGATTTTTGATCCACACAGTAGTTCAAGTAAAACAGCCTCTCATATTCAATTTAAAGGAGTTTCTATATAATGTGTGCTTTTCATGATATTGAAACGATGATATCTTTGTTAAAAAACAATTTTTTTAATAGATTTCATTTAGAAGAAGATATTCACTTTACAATATGTCCTTGTTTAATTAATTTAAAAAATCCGAATAAAAAACGGAAAATTTCACTTTCAATTTTAGACAAAAATACATCTCTTGAAAATTTGCGTAAATGTAAAAAATTTAAAGAAAACGAAAAAGAAAAGGACAAAGTTAGGAAAGCTAAATTAAGAGAAAGTGATCCACAATTTAGAAATTTAGAAAATATAAAAAATAAAACTAGAATTAATAAATTAAGAAAAAGTGATGCACAATTTAGACATTTAGAAAATATAAAAAATAAAGCTAACATGAGTCAATTAAGAGAAAGTCATGCACATTTTAGAAATTTAGAAAATATAAAAAATAAAACTAGAATTAATAAATTAAGAGAAAGTGATGCACAATTTAGACATTTAGAAAATAAAAAAAATAAAGCTAGCATGAGTAAATTAAGAGAAAGTGATGCACAATTTAGAAATTTAGAAAATATAAAAACTAAAGCTAGCATGACTAAATTAAGACAAACTTCTCATTATAGGGAATTAGAAAGAGAAAAAAATAGAAATTTAAAAAAAGAATCTAGAAAAAATAAAAAAAATCTTGCACAACAAAAACAAAGAGATTTAAATTATCAACGAATAAATAGAGGAAACGATATTCTTAATTTTAGAAACCAATATTTAGAAAATTTGCGTCAGAGCAAAACAAATGAAGCAAATGAAAAAATTGAATTTATTAAAAATCGAGCATCGCTTCCCGATTTTGTATGTTGTTGTTGCGAAGGATTATTTTTTAAGCATTCCATTGTTAAATTTGTTGCAGACGAAAGCGCCGATATAAACTTTATTAATTTTATAGTAAATAATAGTAGTACTCCTTACATATGTAAAACATGTAATAAATATGTACAGAAAAATAAAATTCCTAAATTATGCACATCAAATGGACTAAAATTTGTTGAAATCCCAGAGTGTGTAAAAAAATTATCTCCCTTAGAAGAAAGAATGGTATCTCCTATCATAAATTTCATGCAAATTCGACCTTTAAAATATTACGCGGTTAATCCTCAATTAGGTTTAAAGGGAAGTGTTGTTAATGTACCCATTGATATAGGAGATATGATGAATGTCTTGCCTCGTAACTTTAATGACATGGCAACCATACAAATTAAGCTAAAAAGACACGTAAATCACAAAAGCGATTACATGTTTGAAACCATTAGACCGGCTGTCGTTTGTGATGCTCTCCAATATTTACAAGAAACTCCCCTATATAAAGAATATGATATTAACGTAGACCAGAGTTATCTTGAAAAGTACGAAAAAAATTATTCCGAAACTATAAACTTTATTGTTTCGGAAGAAGATAAAGATAGTGAAATAAATAGTTCTTCATCTGATGAAGAAAACGAAGATTTAGAAAATGCACTTGAAGGTTTAGACGTAGAAATAAATGTGAGACATAGACATAGACGTAGACATATGAAATAAATAAAGTGTTATTACTCGATCGTAACGAAAATATTGGAAATGATGTCGCAATTATTGCTCCGGGTCAAGGAAAAGTTCCTGTAGCCTGGCATATGGTACCACATTTAGATGAATTAGCTTTCCCTAAAATATTTTGTGGACATAAATTTAACACGAAAAATCTATCCGATGCTCTCATGATTAAATCAGAAATTCGAAGAGATGATAGGAGATCTTGTATGCACACTCCTCGATTATTTTATTTGGCAAAAAAAAAATTAGAAAAGGCTTGCTTAACTATTATTAATATATGTTTGCGTAAAAGTAGAACGAAAGATATAAATGCATTAAATGCGTTAAATTCAGAATTTATAAGTAATTTAATTAAAATTGATGAGGGATTTCGTATTTTAAAATCAATTCGATCTTCTCCGGCTTTTTGGGAAGAAAAGAGAAAGGGACTTTTAGCAACTATTAGACAATTAGGAAAGCCTACATTCTTTTTAACGTTTAGTGCTATCGAAGCAATTTGGCCAGAATTGTTACAAAGTTTATCTTTGAAGATAGATTCTAAAGAATTAACTTTAACCGAAGCAATGAGTTTAAGCATGAATGATAAGAATAGATTAATTAAACTGGATCCTGTTACTTGCGCGCGATATTTTGATCTTAAAATTTGTAAAATGATGTTGTATTTAAAAAAAGAAGACAGCATTTTTAAAGATCATATTTTAAAAGATAGTTATGAACGTGTAGAATTTCAAATGAGAGGCTCTCCACGAACATATTCTTCTTTGGTGTGCAAATGCTCCTATTTATGATCAAAGCGATCAAAAATCGATAGATAATTGTATAGCTTTTATAAATAAATTTATTACTTGTAAATACGACGAAAAGAATCCTTATGTACAATTTCAGTTTCATAAACACACCTACACGTGTTATAAAAATGTTAAAGTTGCTAAAAAATGCCGATTTAATTTTCCAAAACCTGTGTTATCTCATACACAAATATTAGAACCTTTACCTAAAGAATTAATAACCGAAGTGGTCAAAAATAATTTATGTAAAATTCAAAATTTAATGAATATACAGGGTGTATTTTAAATAGCGCCAAATATTTACATAGTGCAATTCTACGTCGAAAATCAAGCAAAAAACTCTGACAGCAGTTTTCTTAAAACCCATTGGTGAGGGTGTTATTAATGGTCGTAGTTTGAATTTTATTTTGACTATGGCGTAAAAATCTATTTCAATGGTATCGGTGATACATAGTTCAACAACTAAAATAAATAACCGAATATAAATTTTACAGTTTCGGTAATTAGTTTACTTGTAATTTAAACTTAAAAAATGTGAAGTCTTTGCTACGGATTATTTTGCAAAATGTTGCAACAGTGGATTGTAAAAAATAAAATTAGATAGGTAAATGAAGTGTGACAGTTGTCATTTTTGACGATTTTCGTCAAGCTGCTGCTGTTCCGCTTGCAGTTTGTTGCCAAATTTAAAAACTTTTAATTGCTTATATTTAAAAAAATATTGGATTAAGACCAAATTAGAACTGGAATTTTTTGTTTAGTTTTTGATGATGAATAGCGTGATGTAAATATTTGGCGCTATTTGTAATACACCCTGTATATTTCAAAAAACCGGAACTTGTAAGTTTCGAAAATGTTCTTAAAACGCTACAGTTATCTCAAAACGATTACATAATAGCTCTGCGAAGTTTTTTAGTTCGTCCGCAAGTATTTCTCGAGCGTACTAGCTTGGAAGTTGCGATCAATAATTACAACAAAGATATGTTATGTTTATTTGAATCAAATATGGATTTACAATTCGTAACTGAAGAATATGCGTTAGCGTCATATATTCTTAATTATATTACTAAAGTAGATGCCGGTTTATCAAAACTAATGCGCGAAACAGCCAAAGATATTAATAAAGGAAACTTTACCATCAAGGAAAAATTTAGAAAATATACCAACGCATTTTTAAACAGCAATTTAATGTCTGCACAAGAAGCGAGTTATCATGCATTGTCATTGCCGTTGTCAAAAAATAGTAGAAAGGTTGTTTATATCAATACCGTTCCGATAAAGGAACGTGTTCGAATGTTGAAAAATAATAAGGACTTAAAAGCATTAGATCCGACGTCTACAGATGTTTTCATGGAAAACTACTTCACCAAATATAGTTTAAGATTGCCTTCAAAAGAAAATACTTGTTTGGCCGATTTTGTAGCTCTATATAAACCAAAAATTGTAAATGTTGAAAACGATGACGCCAATGACGACGCATTTGAAAAAAATCCAAAAAATAAACAAGAAAGATTAAAACCCATGGTGATTAGATTTAGACGTTATAACTTAGAGCAAGATCCTCACAATTATTACAGAGAACAAGTTTTATTGTTTTTCCCGTGGAGAAACGAAGAAACCGAAATTGAAAATGCCGATTGCGCAAAAATTTACATGGATAATTTACAAGAAATAGAAAAAAAATATCTGTTGTGTCAACACAAGACTTTCCGATTGAGTTGATTATTTTAAGACCAAAACAGTTAGAAAACAAAAGAATACTGAACATTTTTATAATCACTGATTAAAAATAAATAAAAGTCAAAATTTTTTGACAAATGTCAAATTTTTTGACAACTGTCAAATTTTTTGACAATTGTCAGAAACGTCAGCTGTCAAATATTATTAGATATTTGATTGCGTAAAAACTCTTTTAAAAACAAAATAATTTTAAAAAATTTTATATCATTGAATAAAAAAAAAGTTCTCTATCGGATGATTTAAAAAAAATTATATAGTTCCATTTAAAAAACACAAAATTTCCTTAATTGCACGCCCCCTAGCGGACCGATTTTGAACAAACTCCTTTCTGCACTCCGTCGTTATCTGATAAGACCCTATACCAAATTTCAAGTCAATCGGTTCGGCCGTTTCAGAGATTTCGTGGGGAACTACATCCACACATACATACACACACACAGACTTTTTTCTAAAAATGGTCTAGATCGACTCGGGACCTCAAAATACATATATCCGGTGTTATCTCAAAAATTTTTTTTTACCCCATTACAATACTTTCCTTTAATACCTTAAGGTATCGGAAAGTAATAGAAAAAAATACGTAAAAATTAATGACGAAATACTCGACGATGTGTTAAAAAATGCAGAGAATGTTCAAAATAATGACCAAGAAATAGAAGAATTTGAAAAAGATAAATTAACGCCTATGCAACAAGTTGATATTTTGGTTCAAGGTGGACAAGAAGTTTATAAAGATAATAATAAAAGTAGATTTACGTGTCCACCTAGAATAAACATTGACGAAATCAACGAAATGTTAGAAAAATTAAATGAACGTCAACGAGAATTTTTGATGCATATTTTGCATTCGTTTAAAATTAATAGTGTACCGTTCAAAATATTTTTAAGCGGTTCTGCCGGAGTCGGGAAAACTACGGTTATCAATGCGTTGTATCAAATGGTTACTCATTATTATGATAACATTTGTGGAACAAGCGTAAACGATCTTATCGTGTTATTATGTGCACCTTGTGGAAAAGCCGCATTTTTAATTAATGGTGTAACTTTACATACAGCTTTTGCGTTACCAATAAGTCAATTTGGTGGTCAAATGCCCGATTTATCTAATGACGTTGCTAATCAAATCAGATCTGCTTTGTTTAATGTAAAATTAATAATTATAGATGAGATATCGATGGTGGGTAGTCGCCTGTTACAATATGTCGACACAAGACTTCGCCAAATAAAAGGTAGTAATGAACCGTTCGGTAATGTTTCGATTTTAGCGGTAGGCGATTTGAATCAATTACCACCTGTCATGGATAAACATATTTTTTCTGTAGCTAATGTTAGTGAAATGAGTATTCTTATTGGTATAAATCCATTGTGGGACGCATTTTCCTATTACGAGTTGACAGAAATAATGCGTCAAAAAGACGAATTTGAATTTATAACTTGTTTAAACAATTTAGTAATTGGAAAAATGACCAATTTTGATATTAATTTAATACGATCGAGACAAGTTGATGAAAAGAATGTACCGGATGACATTATTCGATTATACGGTGAAAATGTAAACGTCCATAATTATAATACATATCGTATTGACAGTCAACCGGGAATTGAATATATTGTCATTGCAAAAGATACTATTTTAGGTAAAGTTTCCGAATTTGTAAAAAATAAAGTTTTAAATGGACTGAAAATCAAAAAATTAGCAGACACTGGCGGCTTCCCTACCGAATTACGGTTAAAGATAGGCATAAAATATATGATAACGTCAAATGTTGATGTTCAAGATGGTTTAGTTAACGGTTCGTGCGGTATTTTAAAACATATAACATTTAAATCAAATACCGATGTACCAGAAAAAATTTGGATCGATTTTCAATCCAACAAAGTCGGCAATAAAACACGCGCCCCTTATTTAAATTACATGAAAGAAGCAAATGTAGAAGATACGTTTACTCCGATATTAAAAATTGTACATACTTTAAACATTTCTAAAAATTCCGAGTATCAAATAATAAGAAAACAATTTCCGCTTACCCCGGCAGAAGCTTTAACCATACATAAAAGTCAAGGACAAACTTATGATAAAATTTGCATAGATTTTAATAAATTTAAAAGAGTAACACGATTTATGATGTATGTCGCTTTAAGTCGAGTTACAAAATTATCCGGGTTATACATAATAGGAAAATTTCCAGTTCCGAAGCCTCCAGCAGATAACGATTCGGTAATGCAAGAAATTCGTCGTTTAAAAACGAGTAAAATTTTACAAATACCTTTTGCCGATTTTAAAAATAACGATTGTATGTTTAAAATTGCATATCATAATGTTGGATCTCTTCAAAAACACTGGCTCAATATAATTAATGACAATTGGTATACGAGTGCCGACATTTTAATATTTACGGAAACTTTACACAAAATTGTTCCCGAAATTTCGCAATATGAAAATATATTTCAATCACAATATAACAATAAATGTAGAGGTGTGTTGTGCTTTATAAAAAAATCTTTAATGAATAATTATAATAATGATGTTTGCCATGCTTTTAAAGAAACCGCCAAAGGACGCGTTGATTTATTTAAATTCAAATTCCTCAACTATTACATTGTTAGTGGTTACAAATCACCGTCCACTTCTAATTCGGCATTTCAAATTTGTCTCGAAGACTTGTTAAATACATTAGTAGGGGAGAAAGTTATATTATTGGGCGATTTTAATTATGATTTAATCAATTATGGTAATGAGAATGTCGAAATATATTTTACGAAACTTATGAAATCTTTCAATTTCAAATCTGCTCTTCCAGCAACAATTGCAACGACAAACAATAACACTCAAATTGACGTAATATTTACAAATTTGAATAAAGACGAATTAAAATGTGGTACATACGAAAGTTTCTTTTCATATCATAAACCCATTGGCGTTAAAGTGTTTGAAATAAAATTACCTAATTATACAATCGATGACAAAATTGTTAGTAACAAATTCGACAGTGATTTTGAAAGTCTTAACAGTAGTATGGATTCCATGATTATATCACCACAAATTATTGATGTCGATTTACATTTCGATAAACCGACGAAATCTAATTTTTCTTTTGGGCACGAATTCACGAATTCGGAACAAAAGTTATCTTTTTATAATAAAATAGAATTGGAATTTGTAAACGACACATTTGATACTGATTTTGAAAGTCTTAATAGTAGTATGGATTCAATGATTATATCACCACAAATAATTGATTTGGATATTGATTCAGATAAAGCGACGAAATCTAAATTTGAATTTTGGCCAAATTACAAAATCGATAAATAAATTTAATGCGACTAATGATCTTTTAAATAAATCTAAAGAAATTGAAATAGTAAATAAATCGTTTGAACAAATTACAAATTTGTCCAAAAATGATATAGATGTTGTCATGCAAAGAAATAATGAGATGGGTTATTTAATAGATAACCATATCAATTTGTTTAATTATATTCTTAAATTATATAGCGATTTTGAACCTCAAAATCCTTTGTTTTTACAACTATCGTTCAATATAAAACGGCATTCGTCTCGTAGGCCAAATTTGCAAATTTTATTTAGTAACGACAAGGATGATGTAAATTCCATCGGACATTGGATATGTACGTATTATGATGGACATATTAATCACATATATGATAGTTTAAATAATAATAAACTACACGAACATCATGTTAGATATTTAAAATTTAAACGAATTGTACGAACCTAACATTGAAACTGTGTTTCATAAAGTTCAACAACAAACAAATAGTGTAGATTGTGGAATATTTGCTATAGCTTTTGCAGTATCAATTTATTATAGTAAAAATCCAGAAATGGAACAATATGTTATTAAAGAAATGCGACAAAATGTCTTAAATATTTTTACGAATAAATCTCTAATTTCTTTCAAAACAATCATACGAGATAAAAATACAACAAATAAACTTAAACCTACTAATGCCATTTTAAATAAATCTAAAAAAATTGAAATACTTGTTAAATCGTATGAAGAAATTACAAACTTATCCAAAAACGATATAGATGTTGTAATGCAAAGAAATGGTAAGACGGGTTTTTTAATAGATAATCATATAAATTTATTTAATGAAATAGTTAAATTGTATACAGATTTCGAACCTCAAAATCCTTTGTTTGTACAACTTCCATTTAATATAAAACTCCACTCGTCTGTTAGGCCAAATTTACAAATATTATTTAGTAATGACGGCAATAATTTAAAATCTATTGGACATTGGATTTGCACTTATTACGATGGAAATATTAATCACATATACGATAGTTTAAATAATTATAAACTACACAAAAATCACATTACATATTTAAAGAAATTGTACAAACCTAATGTTGAAATTAAGTTTCATAAAGTTCAAAAACAAAAAAATAGTATAGATTGTGGAATATTTGCTATAGCTTTTGCAGTTTCAATTTGTTATAATAAAGATCCAGAAACTGAACAATATGTTATTGAAGAAATGCGACAAAATGTCTTAGATATTTTTACGACTAAATTGTTGATTCCTTTTAAAACAATTTAAATGAAACAAACAGTTTGTAAGACCCCGTCTAATAAACTTGTATTTTCTATAATGAAAAAATTTAAAACTGGCTGTTTGGTACTACTTTGCAAAGAATTAAGTACGATATATATTTTTTTAAATGGAAAACGCCTATAAATTCTTATAGTTAAAAGAATTTTAATCAAATGACGATGAGAAGTTGTTCTTACAAGAATGTTTGTAAGACCCCGTCTAATAATCAAGTGACGATGAGAAGTTGTTCTTACAAGAATGTTTGTAAGACCCCGTCTAATAAACTTGTATTTTCTATAATGAAAAAATTTAAAACTGGCTGTTTGGTACTACTTTGCAAAGAATTAAGTACGATATATATATTTTTAAATGGAAAACGTCTATAAATTCTTATAGTTAAGAGAATTTTAATCAAATGACGATGAGAAGTTGTTCTTACAAGACTGTTTGTAAGACCCCGTCTAATAATCAAGTGACGATGAGAAGTTGTTCTTACAAGAATGTTTGTAAGACCCCGTCTAATAAACTTGTATTTTCTATAATGAAAAAATTTAAAACTGGCTGTTTGGTACTACTTTGCTAAGAATTTAGTAATACAGTTTACTTATGATAATAGTAGAGAGTGAATGGGTGGAACTCGATATGCAGCTACCTCCTCGTGGTGAGTTCTGGGTTGTTTTGATAAAAAAACAAGCGAAAAGCTGCATAATATTTAATTCAATAATAACTTCATTTTTATAAAAATAAAATTATTATATCCAAATTAGTTCAATATCTTCAAATAACAAATTTTATTATTACATTTTTCTAAAACATCTTGTATGTCTCAAAATGCAAAACCAAATATCGTTAAAAATTGTTCTATTGGTCGTTATTTTGAATTAAAGAATTCGAATTTTTTATTACGACTCAGGTCTACTATTTTATAATCAAGTACAATTGAATTTGACGCAAATGTGTCATATTTCAATATGTGTTCAAAATAAGCAACTTGTTTTTAAACAGTCTTTTATAAATTTCTTATTAAAACTGCCTAAAAAGAATTTTCATATACATATACATATGTATATACAGTGAGAGTTATTTAAGATTGGCCATAGGATTTTACATGTTAATTTTTAAATTCCTTGGGATATTTTATTCTATATGGAATATTTAAGAAATTTATGCTATACAGTTGCAGGATAATATGAAGTATCGAAACACATCCAATTTATCCTCCTGCAAGTAACCAAATAGCTGCAAAATAAAAAATATTATTTCTTTCGCTAATTCCTCGACAAACTTAGTAGTTCCTAAAATCAATCAATTACAAGATACCTACTCACAAATTAAACAAAATCCCAAAAAGGATTAATTTCATTTCAGTTAATTAATCAAGTCCAAAGTTAATTAATTTATTTTTCTCCCACAAACCTTCAAATAATTTCCAACCTCGAGCCACTATTTGAAAATCCTTATAACCTTAATTGTTTCCCTATTATAAGATTCTTTATTAATATTTATTTATAACTTTTTGTGTAATTAGCAGCTAATCTCAAATTATAGAAATTCAACATTAACCTGTCAACTTGTCGTCACTTACGCATTTTGTAATTAACAAAGTATCAAATTACCATAACAAGAACATGACCGGATTGAGAAGACATTTATAATTCAAGAATATTTTATTTATTGTATTAATATTACATTTGAATTCTTTTTATTTTGTAATTATTATTGATAACCCAATATACTTTGCTTTCGAATGTTTAAGTGTTTTATCTCTGCAAATAAAGGTGTAAAGTATTTTCAGTGAACTTTGAACAGTCCGATGTGTTATACTGGAACAAATTAAATATAAATTTATTTATAACCAGCTGATCCAATATATTAAGCTGTACACGAAGTTAGCGCGTTATAGTATTTTTCTAAAAAAACATTTAATGTTTTTTTAACACTAAAGCCTAGCATACATTACAAGGAATCAGAGTGCCGGCCAATCAGAACTCTTGCACAACAAAACCAATCAGAAGGATCTGTCAAAATTCGAATTTTAAATAATTAATTTTTTTTTTAAATTGGATAAAAAACAAGAAATTGTAAATAATGTACTAACACTTTTTCTTATTTTGTACTTTTTAACGCTATAATAAAGTCAAGTCAAAATATAAGTAACTTTATTTAATAAAAAAATAAAACTTTATTTATTTTAGATTTTTTAATTGCACAAACAGAATTAATTTACAAATAACAAAAACGAACAGGATACAATGAACAACTAAATACAAAAACGTTTTATTAAATTTATAAAGTTAAAGCCAAGAAAAAAGAAATATCAAATTTTACATGTAACACACGTCAAATTAAAAAAGAACACAAGGTAAACTCTAACCATTACCACAAGCAATAGCAATTAAATAAATATACTTTCTAACCGTCATCTTCCTCTACCAACCCTTATGACCATCTATTCAAATTATAAAAAAATCACTAGTTATTCAAATAAAATTATAAAAACACTTCATACCAATCTGATTTACATTTTTTTACTTGGATAATTAATAGGTCTGGTTCTCTATTTTCCTCTTCTTGCGTATTTCAATAGTTTTCTCGTCTTGCAATGTTTTCAAATATTTGTGAAGTGTAAGAATTTGTTCATCGTCCAATAATGGTGTGAAGTTCATTATCTCATTTTTCATAATCTGAAAAGATGATTTCTTTAATAGTTTTTAGTCCACATATTACCTGTGTTATGAGTACTACCTTTATTTTAGAACTGTTTGTGATAGATTTATTTTTATTTTCAGATTTATTATCTAGAAACTGATGTAATTCTTCTTGATACTCAATTCTACTGGTTGTAGGTTCGTCAATGTGCAATAATTTTTCTTCATCGGAATTACAACAACCTAAAATGTGTTTATACAGGGTGTTTCAAATTCGAGTATATGCATGGGGATCTCGGAAACCGTAAGAAATACGAAAGTGGTTAAATGGGAGCAAAGTTGTGCAATCAGGAGCCCAATATTATGACGTTAAGAAATCGCAGGTATTTTAATTACTTTAAAAGATATTCACAAAAAACTGAAATGTTGAAATTTTATTTTTATTTTTTCTTGACTTTATTGTAAAGAATATTTAAAAACAAACAACACTTCTTCATAGCCACTTTTTATTCTCTATCACGACCTACTATTAAAATTTGCCTACAACGTTTCGTCTCCGTGTAACCATCATCAACTTCATTTTTTTAAATATGCAAAAAATTAACTATTGACATTTTTGAATAGCATTTTTAATTTTCTATTCAATGATGTATCATACCACACTTCAACTTTTCAGTTGATTGGTACTATTGATATTCCACTCTTATTTAATAATTCAATGAATTTTAACATCGAGTAGGCTAGAAAAACAAATAAAATCCTTAACGGAGAATAACTTTTTAATTGGCTACTAGAAAAGTAGCCAACTTAAATCCTAATTTTTGTTTCATTAATTACGGCGGTTTTAACCGAAATAATGAACATATTTTTGGATTTAAAGTTTGATGCATCATTGAATAGAGAATTAAAAATACTATTCAAAAATGTCAATAGTTAATTTTTGCCATATTTAAAAAAATGAAGTTGATGATGGTTACAGAGAGACGAAACGTTGTGCGCAAATTTTAATAGTAGGTCGTGATAGAGAATAAAAAGTGGCTATGAAGAAGTGTTGTTTGTTTTTAAATATCCCTTCTAATAAAGTCAAGAAAAAATAAAAATAAAACTTCAACATTTCAGTTTTTTGTGAATATCTTCTAAAGTAATTAAAATACCTGCGATTTCTTAACGTCATAATATTGGGCTCCTGATCGCACAACTTTGCCCTCATTTAACCACCTTCGTATCTCTTACAGTTTCCGAGATCCCCATGCATAGACTCGAATTTGAAACAGCCTGTATAAACTACTTTTAGCGAGTAAAGGAAAGTTGTTTTACATTCTCCGATTATAATAAAACTTTACAAGGAGCTGCATTATAGTTTGTAAAGTGTCTATGTTTCATATATTTCCTCGTCGATTAGACATAGCTCTACATAAGCTATGCACAAGCAGAAGTTGTCAGTTTGAAAAGAATTGTCATTAATTTAACGATTTAAGTTAAGTAATTATTAAGTATTAAAAATACTTATCCCTAGTTGGAAAATTCCATTTAGTTTTACTCCGTCAACATTTCTATTAATTTGATTATCCAAAAATGAGTTGATTAGTATTTATTTGGTTTATGTTCCAATCCAGACGTAACTTAGAGGTTATGTTATTTCATTTGTTTTGAACTCATAAAATTGGTTTTGATTTCCGTCTAAGGAGAATTTCTGTAAAAATTTATAATAATTGAGTTGTATTAATTACCTGTTTGATTTTATTTAATTTAGCACCAGCGATAACTGACCTACGCAATTATCCAAGCGTCGCAGTATAACCACCACCGAGTAGCGATCTGTTTTACCGTCCAAATACATCGAACACAGGATCGACTTCAGGAAATTTTATTTTGTTAATTTTAATAATTATGTTTATTTTCTACTTTTATCTATAGTCTTTTCTTTTATTTGAAAGGTTACTTGAACCCCGGACTTCCTGAATGAAGTTATTTGGGAGAGAATAAAAATAAATTTATTTGTCAGCAAGCGGAACGGTGCTTTAGAAGATTTAGGCCGTTTTGCTCGTTATAGTGTATGTTTTTTAAGTTGCTTGTATTACAGTTTTGTTATCTTTAATGGGTTTATTTATTTAATATTAAACTAATTCAAAATACTATTACTTCCTACAATTTTTTTTTCATCATATTTTATTTCTTTATTTTCCTTATTGATTGCGTATTTATACGTATAAATAATAAATAATAAAGTTATCGCTTCCAAAATATAATCATATCTTATTCTTAAATGTCAAACGTTATATTTAAAATAATATATCGGTCCATTATAAAATTAAATTATAGAATTATAACCTACCAAAAACTTCCCA
The DNA here is from genome assembly GCA_963924605.1 of Malthinus seriepunctatus. Taxonomy (NCBI): domain Eukaryota; kingdom Metazoa; phylum Arthropoda; class Insecta; order Coleoptera; family Cantharidae; genus Malthinus; species Malthinus seriepunctatus. Next base: position 29,559,350 of record OZ004601.1, on the reverse strand, counting down.
TAAAAAAAGATATTACATTGTTCTATTTAAGTTTTATTTATATTGTTAGTATGTATAAATGTTTGACCTAATTATATCTACTTCTTTAGTTAATGTTAAATATGAATTCTAACTTTTTATCAAAAATATAATAAAAAAAGTCCTGCATTTTGTTTTATAAAGAAAAATTCCACATTTTTAAGAACAAAAATATTTTTATTTAAAAAAATTATTTAACTAATTACAACTCAATATTAAACATAAGTATATAAAAAAACTAAACAAGTTACGTACAACATAAAAATAATTTCTTATTTTGAAGTTATTACTCTATCTGCAATAGAGTAATAACTCAAAAAAAACAACGGATGTGGCCATACGAGGAACTTTTTCCTGTTTTTTTTTTTTGTGCATTTCTTTTTTTATTAAAATTTAATTTGATAATTTTAAATTATGAAGGAGACCGTTTTATCGGAAACGTTCAAATTTATTAATTTTCAAAATAGATTCAAAAATGACCTACTTTTACTCGTACTAACTTTAATTTTAAATTTATATAGGGCGCCAAAATGTTTTATAGATAAACAGATAAACTGATCAATGATTCTTGGTTGCTCGTCTAGCTCGCCGGTAAAATCTCCTTGAAACCCTCTTTCCCAGAACATGAAAGTTACAGCAAAATAAGCACATCGAGGGTAAACACTTTGACTTACAACTGACAAATCCTCGTTAGTCCGGATCGCTCGCTGTAGACTGAAACAATTGCTATTAACTTGTTCAAGACAACCTGAACAATTAAACACTGATAAAGCTTTAAACATAAATATATTGAATAAAGCACACAAATATGTTGACACCACAAGGTGCAATAACATACACAAATATTCATAAACAATTATTATTGAAAGCCGGCTGCGCTCTCAACAAATATTAAACTGTTCCTTTGAATGAACGAAATAAAATATTAAATGATCGAACGTTTAATATTGTTGATTTAACAATTTTATTAATTTTAAGATTAAATGATTTTACAATAAATAAAGGTCAATCTTCTTTGGATTGACTTTAACTTTGACTTGAAATACAAATTTTACTTGGAACAAACGTCCATTTAATTCTTTAAATAAAGCAAAACTAATTGACTTTACCAATTTATATATAAACGATTTTAATACTCAGAGGTGAGTTTCTTCTGATTTTGATGAACACAAAATAACAATTTACAATTTCTAATTCACTTTACCTTTGGTTTTCTTGAACAAGAAAACATTTACTTGGTGTTAAAAAAGCTGAGATTCCCCAAACTGCGGAGAACTTGTCAGTGGACTTCTGCTGCAATGATGGATTCAAAACCTGTGGTCGATCTATGCGAAGTTCACTGTACTTTTGATTTCACAAATAACTTGGAAATTTATAACTTTAATGATTTGAAATTAGGGTGGTTAATTTTAACTATAAACCCTAATTTGACAACTGGTCACTTTGACTATGTTACCGATAAAACTTCATTATCAGAACAACTTTTAAACTTTAGGCTATGTCGCTGGCAACTTTTTTTACCAGAACAAATTCAACGTGGTTATTTAAAAACCTTTACGCACTTAAACTTTGTGAATTGTAACTTTACAATTTCACAATTCACTTTACTATTTAATTCTTAAAGAAGATATCTTTTCCCTCACTTTGGGAAAAGAAATACTTTATATTTTTAATTTGACATATTTCTTACACGCGTCTAGGTGCGTGGAGAGGAAGTTACCTACTGAAGAATTATTTCATCCCCAACTTTTAATTTACTATTCCCTTTCTTCTAAATCTACATTTAGAAGTTTTCCTATTGGTTAAAATTAAAAAGAATTTAATTTATCTTATATTTTGTAATTTGCACCTGCAAACAAATGCCTATTGTATCAAATGCACGTGTTATTATTTTTATCTTTGATTTGAATTTATATTTTATTATCGCAGAGCGGTCTGCTTTGACTAAATACATTGTAACAAATTTAACTATCTTAAAAAGAATTTAACTTTTAAAGCACAATCGAAACTTGCAAAATAAACACTTTTATTACTGACTTGTTTGAACACGAATTATTTCTTATAATAATTCGTTGTTCTAAATTGAATTTGAAAAACAACTTTATTTTCTTTATCTGCAGCTGTGTTGAAGACAAACAGCCATTCTTTCATTTAAATAACTTTAATATGAATTTAATTTCGAAATTTTAGCGGCAAAAAACGTGACGTTACAGTTATAAACTTTTAAAGAAATGCACAAAAAAAAGAAAACAGGAAAAAGTTCCTCGTATGGCCACATCCGTTGTTTTTATGACCTACATGAGACTGTATGTATTTAACTTTACATTTCCCACCTTCAAAAGTTTTTACATACATCTCTGCTGGACAAAACCCATTTATTTTGTGACTACCTTGCGTTTTTAAATGCCGAAAACCTTTGCTTTCCTGTTTGTAATAGCCCAGATCGATGACAGACATATTTTACGGTAGTGTAATGTTTTGTTTCTAGGGATCCATGCTCATTAATAAAGCTGGAGTACGTTCTCCTCTCTTCTTCGTTTTTCCATTGCATAAAATCACTTATACATGGGAACTCAAAATTTTCAATGTTAAGGTAAATATCATGACTTTGTTCAAAATGTTTAAAAATTTCTTCTTTTGCAAATGTTTGATCACATAAAGTACATTTTTTGGTATTTATCTCTGTCTTTTCATGTTGTTTTCTATGGTGATTAAAATGCCTCAAATGCGTAAATTTTTTTTTACACTTTTCACAATTGTAGGAATATTTTTTAGGTTTCACTAATTCAATTTGTTTATCTGCATGAAACGTTTTTACATGACTTGTCAGATTCGAATATTTTGTAAATGTTTTGTTGCATTTGTTGCAGCTCCAATATGATAAGTTCTTTTTGGAACAATTTCATTCAACTTATCTGAAAAACAATAATTTAATTTCGGTAATTATGTAGGTAGCTTAAGTTGCGAGCTCTAATTAGAAAAATAATGAAATTACTCACCAATATGAAATTTTCTTGCATGTTTAATTAGATTCGAACGCGACGAAAACTTTTTATTACAAATATTGCACAACGAAGACATTTTTTAATGTTCGTAACAATTCAAAAAGATTCACAACCGTAACAAAACACTAACCCGAAATAAATTAACAACAATATAAATATAACTAATCGCAAAATAAATTAACAACTATAATCACAGTTTATTTTATAATATAATATAAATATTTTATTAGTTTTTAGAAATAGCGAAGAGCTAACAAAATTAGAATCTAATGTCTTTCTTTAGCTTTCTTTTTTGATTTATTACCAGTTTACGCGCCAACAAAAATGATCTTAACTGCGCATGCGGGATTCAGGAAGCCAGAGTGGAACTGGTGCGGCTAGAGGCTAGTGTCACTGCAGACGACCACCGTGGGATCACCAAGATCCTCAGAGCTCAAGGCGTGGAATTCCACACCTACTAACTTAAAAAAACTGCCGAAAAAACCATCAAGGGGGTAATCCGTGGTCTTCCCAAGACCATCTCCGACGACGACATCAAAACCGGTAAACCAAGGTCATAATATTATTTCTGCTTCTAGGATGAAAACCCGACAGAGGAAGCCTCTACCGCTTGTCCTACTTCACGTGGAACGGACTGACGCTGCCAAGAACATCTTCAACATCATCGTCCGGATGGAAACCCTTCACAGGAAGCCCGTCAACAACCAGTGCCATCACTGCCAACGATTTGGTCACATCACATCACGAGTACAAGAAGCCTAAAGACAACCCAGCGACGTGCAGCAACTACGGAGGAGCCCATCCAGCCAGCTACCGAGGTTGTAAGTCCGAAGCCTCAAGGACCACCTCAGCAACAGGCAAGACCTCCACTCTAACGAAGCTCCGGAATCTCGTGCCCCTCTGCCACTTCCAACTCCAGGTCCGTTCCAGTCGCAGCAGCTCCCACAGTTGCCGCTCCTACCCAACCAACATCCACCATCCAGAACATCGCAGCCTTGATCCTCGGGATGAGCAGTGAAGACCGTGACATTATGACGCAAGTGGTTCTTGCCCTATCCCAAGCCAAACCATCCACCACCAATCGTTAATGGGTACCGCAATCAACGCAAGAAGAACAAAGCCAACATCACTTCGACTGGCATTCTGGAACACCAACGGACTAATGGACAAGATCTCGAAGATCGTGTCATCACACCAACTCGACGTATTTATGGTTAACGAGACTCATCTCAGAGCTTGTGATACTCCTAAAATTAGAAACTTTCTTTGTTACAGAAACGACCGAGACCACAACCGAGGAGGAGGAACCGTCATCTTCGTAAAGGCGTCGATCGATCACCACGAAATGGAACCACTCCACGACTAATCCGCGACCTTATCACCGAGGAAAGACGGGCGCGGGGCGCAGATGGCAACACCCAGACGACAAGAGGGAATGGAATCGCTTAACCGTCGAAGTTAAGAGCGCCCTGCGTGAAAAAAGAAACGAAGAATGGCAACTCCACCTCGCCTCGCTCAACACCCAGGACAACTCACTTTGGAAAACCCAGAAGGCACTCAGGAAGCAGTGAGCACCCATCCTTCCGATCCACGGTACCCAAGGCTTGGTCTACTCCAACAGAGACAAAGTCGAAGCATTTGCGGACAAGCTAGAGCGCCAGTGCACTCCGCTGCAGGACAACGATGACGACCACATCGACGAAGTCGAGGCCCACGTCCACAGACGGCTTGGAGACGAAAACGACGTAGCCATCGCTCCTGCCAGTCCGCTCGAGATCGGTGTTGTATATGTATTTATAATTAGAGAGGTGGATGAACCGCGCATGAAAGTTTCAATTGACAATGTACGAGAATAAAACGTAAACGCTGAATAAATAATATATAATTTAAATATAATCTTTTATTATATAAAAAGATATAACATGGCGCAGTCGTAAAAAAGTAGATTAAAATTAGTAGTAAAAGTAAATTAAATAACACATTAGGAAGTTTAGTAATTATAAATACAAAATGAACAACTTCAACGTTCCACATTGTTACGATATATTTAAATGTAAATGTTTAAAATAAGGAGGGGATTGTGTTTAAAGTAAGATTAATAAAGAATTGAGGGGTCCATTTTAAAAAGATGGCATTTGAATGAAAGAATCTGTCAGTTAAAGTGTTTTATATAAATTTAGTTTATAAAGTATCTAAATTTTATTACTTGTTCAAAAGTAATATTTTGTAAACACTTTGTTATATAATATCGATTATTGATATTGCTCAATTTAAGAGGATTGTTGACAGATGTGGTAGCCAGCCTTACATCTCATGGTAGGTTTAATTTATATTAATTTTAATAATGTTAATTAGTGTAATTGTTTTAGGCTACAAAATTAAGTTATAAAAATAAATTACATATAACTATTTTATTATCATTATACGTGTTAACTTGTTAATTTGGAATAAACATATGTCTTTCGCAATTGGATGTTTTAATAATAAGAAAATAACACGTTCCAACATGGTTTAAAATTAGATGGAAATTTAAGTGAAAATTGTAGAAAATTTAAGAAGAGTTTCGATATTTATATGAAGGCAAGTGGGTTTGATACAAAGCCAGACAATAGGCAAGTTGCAATTTTTTTAAATATAATCGGCACTGAAGCCCTAGAAGTATACGAAACGTTTGAAAATGAAAATGAAGAAATAACGACATTAGAAAATATCAAAAATAAATTTGAAAATTACTGCAATCCAAAAAGAATATTTTACATGCACGATTTATTTATTATAATCGCAAGCAAGGTGAAGGTGAAACGTTTTGATTCGTTTTTAACGGACATTCGTACATTAATAAAAGATTGTGAATTTATTAATTTTGAAGAAATATTGAGAGACAAAATAGTTCTGGACTGTAATGACATTCATACAAAAAATAATAGTATGTTATATAGTAATAAGGGATGTAGGCTGGGTCATTATATCCCGTAGGTGAAGTTTATCTTCCCGAGCCGCAAGGCGAGGGAAATAATCACCTAGGGATATAATGACACCTACATCCCGTGGTATATATGCTATTTTTTGTACTTCCGAGTCTAAAAACTAAGTTTTTTTTCAAAAATACTGTTAGCTGTCAACCTGACAATTCAACTCAATAAAAATATGAACACTAAAATCAAGTTTCATACGAACGACCGTTTCTAAAAATTTTCGTAACCTATGGCAATCCGAACACAACAACTAGTAGCCATATTAAAAAAAACCTGGTTTTACGTAAAATTGTTTCTTTTGATAAAATTTACTCACGAATGGACGTATTTGATATTGATAAAGCCGCAGAAGAAGTTACAGGAGGGTAAGTAATAAAAAGATTTTATATGCACTTTTTGACATTGTACTTTTTACAGGTTGCGCTTATTGTGGGTGTCGCCGGAGCCTGCAGGGATGACGAATTATAAAACCTATTAATTGACGATGTGAACGACATGGGTTCGGCTATTATGTTTAGCATAAAATGCCAAAAACAACGTAGATTGGAGCTTCATTGTCAAGGATCCTCATTCTGATAAAAAGTACTTAGAACTGTGTAGGAAATACATGGCACTACGAAAACTAGAAACTTCTCATAGACGATGTTTTGTTCAATTCATCAACGACAAACGTGCAGTCCAAGAAATTGGAAAAAACACATTTTCAAAATGCCACAAAACATAGCCATGTTTTTGAATTTGCCCAATCCAAATTAAATATCTCTCATTGTAAAATTTTTAATGTTAATATAACAATTAATAAAGTTTATACTTTTCATTATGATATTATGAGTTTTTTTTAGTTGACTTTTTTTAAATTTACTTTCCTTTAATTTAATTTAACTAATGTCATCGCCATATCTTTTATTTACCGTGGAAACGAATTGTTTATTTTCATTATATCCCTTAAGACATAATGAAAAAATAATGTCACTGAGGCGATAATTTGATATCTTATGTCTTTAAAACTATCAAAATCGAGTGACATAAGTCATTCGATTTTTCCCGGAAGTACAAAAAATAATTAAAATGGGTACTATCAATTTAAAAGATGCAATCGAAATGATGAGAATTGCTGAATTAACTCGAAAACACACGAAAGAAATACAGGAATCAACAGATAATAGAAATAATGAAAGTAAAAATGAAGAAAGAAACTAATCAAAAAAGTGTTTTTAAAAATATTTTAGGGAATGGTAATGGAAATGATAATGGAAATGGAAATTATAATATTTGTGGTAAGTGTGGTTATAATCACGTATATCGGAATTGTCCAGCATTTGGAAAATTATGCAGTAGCTGTGGAAGAAAAAACCATTTTCCAAGCGTATGCAAAATAAAAAATTTCAAAAATAATGGATCTAGACGACGCACGAATGAAATAGAAATAGAAGAAGAAGAAGAAGATGACTTTGAAGATGGTTACATCTGTAATCAAGTAACAGCTGACGTAACGTATGTAAATGCAATTGGTTGGATGAAAAATTTAAAAATTTAAAATAGTTTTGTAAATTTTAAATTAGATACAGGGTCGAATGCAAATCTAATTCCATTAAACATTTTTAAAAAAATAAAAAATAATTGTCATAAAAATTTAATATTGAAACCATTAATTACAAATTTAAGAGCGTAGGGAGGATTTAAAATAACCGCGTATGGGTCAATTGAGATGATAATTAAATTTAACGAAAATCATTTTGTAGAACAATTTATAATAACAGATGCAAATACAAATGCAATTTTGAGTTTAAATACATGTATGAAATTAAATTTAATTAAAAGGAATGATATAAATCTCATTAATACAGATAATGAGAAAGCAATTATAGTAAAAAATTATTCTGATGTTTTTAAGGAGATAGGATGTTTTCCAAAATTATATAAATTAGAGTTAAAAGGAAATGCCCAACCTTCAGCTAAGGCACCTTATCGAGTACCAATAATGTTACGGGATAAATTAAAAAATGAATTAAATATATTGTGTAAATTAAATATAATCACAAAATATAATAAACCTGTAACATGGGCTAGTAGGTTAGTAATAGTTGAAAAACCGAATAAAACAATTAGACTTTGTTTAGATCCACAAGATCTAAACAAAAATATAAAAGATGAATATTTTTTGATTCCTACTTTGGAAGATATGTATAAGAATTAAAATTAATAAAACTAAATTTTACAGTTCTTTAGATTTAAAAGATGGATTTTGGCAAATTAAGTTGTCGAAGAAAGTAAAAATTTAACAGTTTTTTCAACAATTTTTGACTGTTACAATTTTAACAGATTGCCTTTTGGAATTAAAGTGTCAGCGGAAGTTTTCTAAAAATATAATTATGAAATTTTTGGAAATATCAAAGGTGTAGGGGAAACTGGCGCAGTTCGGACGCGGGGCACATTCGGACTTTTCAAAATTCCCGTCAAAAGTTCGTGTTATTGCGCTGCGGGGGTAACGGTAGGTTGTTAGTGTGAAGCGTGTTAGTTGACGGTAGTTTCGCTTGTCTAGTGCAAAAAACAAAATTTTTAGTAAAGAAAAACTGTTTTCCAACAACCTGCAATAATTTTTGAGCTAAGTAACATAAGCTTTCCCGTTTTAATTCCCCAATTAAATTTAGTGGCGATTGAAATCTGGTAACTGCCATGCATAAACTATAAACGCGTAGTAGTTTTGTTTCACCTAACATCAAGGAAATTTTTTTCTATCGCTTTAATGAAACTACGTGCAAGTGGGGTACGTTCGGACAAGCTATGCGCCGGCACATTCGGATAGTGAATTTACGTATCAATTTCCAGTTTCTGCATCAACTCGACTTTAAAATTTTTTCTACGTAGAACCCTCGGCTTCTGACCCCCTCAAATAGAAAAATATTGTTTATTTTATATGCCCGCATTGTTTTTTATCAGTTGTATGAATAAAGAGTTTTTCGCAATGTTTCAATGTTTTACTAGCTTTGTCCGAATGTGCCCCATATGTAGTCCGAACGTGCCCCACTGTGGGGTAGTTTCGGACAAATACTACTTTTGAAAAAAAAATCTGTAACAGAAAAACTGTGTTATTTTATTGCCTTTTCTATATACCGTGTCGTAGGTAAATGATGGTGTTACAAGTTGAATACAAAATAGGCACTACATCACTATAAATAACAGCGCAATCGGTGTTTAAAAAAAATTGTCCAAATCTGCCCCAGTCTCCCCTACATATTTATATAGACGACTTATTAATATTTACGGAAACAAAAGAGGAACATGATGAGATTTTAACCTTTAACTAGTGAGGTGAATCTTTCCTACACAAGTAGTGAGGTGGTCGCCTTCCAAACGCCCATATGTTTTATTTAAAAGTATGGTTTTAAATGTTCAATAAAAGCATTTTTTGTTATATATTGCAAGAATAGATTATTACCTAATACTTAATACGCTTTTGAAACAATAAATAAAAGGCGTTAATTAAATATCGGTGTTTATTTGCCAGTTGAATTTTTATTAAATTTTTCACAAAGTAAATATACTAAATCGAAATTATTAACCTAATTGGAATAAAATTTTGTTACAATTTATGAATTATAATAAAACAGAAGAAACTAATTGAAAACCGTCGAAAATAAGAAAATATAAAATTAATCTATACGTTGATTTTTTTAAGTAAATACTAAGATTTATGTTTTTAGAACAAAGCTAATTTCGGAATATTTGTCAATCAGTAATTTGTCAAAAATAACCATATTTTTGAAAGTATTATTTTTTCATTTTGTAACAATAATAAAAATTCTCAACAATTGCAATAAAAGTGTCAACAACTGAGTAGATTACAGGCTGCTCGTCATAAATCCGTTAGGACGTAACTAGTGAAGTGGTCGCCGCTGAGGCGCCCAGCAATATATCCTTTTGCTAAATTGGCCTTTTTAGGGGTTTTACAATCGTATTTGTAAGAAATCTGTTAGGGGTATGTTCCTAACACTACAAACGAGGAATAGCTAGAAGCATTTTTTTAAATTATCAAAAATAACAAAAATACGCTCATTTTAATGTGCACCATTGCCTCAGAGGCGCCCACCTCACTAATTAAAGGTTAAAAAAAGTGTTAGATAGGGCATGTGACAATAATATTAAATTTAACGTAAATAAATTTAAATACTTAAAAAACTCAATTAAATATTTAAAGGTAGAGTAGAAGCCATTAAAAAGTACCAAATGCCCAAAAATAAAAAAGATTTACAAAGATTTTTAGGAGCAGTTAATTATTTGAGAAATTTCATACCAAATTTAACGGATTTTATTAACCCCTTTAAGAAGGCTTTTGAATAAAAATGTAATGTTTGAATGGACACAGAATCATACTAATTGTGTAAATAAATTAAAAGATATTATAGTTAAGTCAACAAAATTATAAAATTTTATTATAAAATAAAGAAATTAAGAAATAGTCATTCAAACAGATAGCAGCAAAGATGGTATCGGTAGCGTTCTTTTACAAAGTAATAAGCCTGTAAGTTTTGCTTCGAAAGCATTAACAGAGAATAAGGGCTGTTTTACATTTACTAAATCGGGAACTTCTAGTTGGCCAAAAAATTTTTCTTGTCTTGCTAAATTTTTCAAGACAAGAATTCTTGTCTTGAAGCAAGAGTCTTGAAATTTCTTGCTAGTCTTGCTACTCTCGACGCCCTATCGATACGCAGAGGTATAACCGAAAATGTTGCTTTTTAATTTAACTTTTTGTGTAATTGTTTATATATTTTTTTGTCTTCTGATCTACTTTGTTTCTCCTCAAATATATTAAGTCATATAATTTTGTAAATCCGAGAAAACTGTTACGTGAAGTATGAATTTTTTTAAAATTAAAAAATTTACCGTTAGCAAATAATGCATCGAGTCGCCTTAAACAAAATGTCAGATATGAGGTTTTTATATTTTTTATAAGATTGTAACTTGAGGTATCGGTAAGTCATTAGAGAAATAATGAAGAATATAGTCCTTTGTCTGTCAAGATTGAATCTTATGACATGACAGCTCTCAAGAAAAATTATTAGAGAAATGTTATAATGTAAAAATGTCGTAGTAAGATGTGTAAACAATATGCAAGACTTGTATAATTTCTAATGTAAATAATATTGATATTCGTGCAAACGAAAAGTCTTAATAAAGCGAATTAAATTATAATAATAAATTATTTTTTCCATTGTATTTTTTTCACAATTTTCCGCAAACTGTCTGTTCCAATTTTAGTAATTTCAGTATTCTTGCAATTTCTAGCTTTAAAATTGCATGTTTTTACTGAATTGCTTTAAATTATCTGTCTTCTAGCGTATTCAAAACGTTTTTTAGTAGGTATAATAATAGTAATATAATATTAGAAATTCCCGCCACTTTTTCAGTATTTGAGCAGCGCTAGACACGCAAGATACCACAAGGATCAACTATTTTCATTATTATTACTATTTTATCATTATTGTTATCAAATTTTTACGATTACAAAAAAGGAGGCGAGTCGCCCATCTATTTCTACCAACATAATATCCGTCATCTATGGTTATAACGTTATAAGGGTTACTAGATTCATTTTTTAAAACCTTATTACGACTTTAGTTTTTCAAATATTGTATTGTTATTTAGTATCAATGTAAAGAGAATTTGATACTCTTGAAAAATATCTAGAAAGAATTTACACGTTCCATTTAAAAAATGAACCTAACTGACGTTACTCTTTTGTTTTAATTCCACTGGTACTTTTGAATTGACTAAAATAACAAGCTTCTTGAGTACTATAAGTTACCTGAACGAATTTTTTTTCTATCTTTAATAATAACCAAGAAATCTGCATTATCACGTTTTTTCAACACACTGTATATATTTTTTAAATTAGTATAACGATTTAGTAAGATGTTTAATTCGTTTTAAAATACTTGTGGTGGAGTGTCCCATTTTGAAAATTTGGAGAGTTCAAAATGGATTTTAAATGGACACATTTGCCATGGAGCTTGTATTTTATGGATTAGATAGTAATTTTCTCTGCTTAGCTGCTGTGCTTTAAATTCCGTGTTAGTTTTTATCGTGAGTGATTTTTGTAGTGTTGGATGGAGATCGTAAAGGGTTTGGTAATGAGGGTTTTTTCTATTTTCTACGATCAAAGGGTGTGGAGTAGTACGTAAGAAAAGCATAGTGGTTCAGAAGAATTTTTCATGCGGAATTATTCCGGTAGTTCCAATTTTTGGCTACAGCTAAAAAATTTACAAGTGATATTGTTCAGGGTGTCCCCACTTAAGATGCTGACCATGGGGATCTCGTAAACCGTAAGAGATAGATACGAGGTCGGTTAAATGACACAAAATGTAGCCTCTTTTATGGCCAACTCAATCCTACTTTGGTTTCTTGAAAAATATTATGAGCAATGAGCACTCTAGATATTTAGAGAACCTGAAAAAGTTCATTTTCTTTATATACCTATAACTTTTTTATTAATCAAGATAATTGCAATTTTCAAAAAAAGTATAATAGGCACTACTAAAACCAATAAATTTAATAAACAATAGAATTTTTTTATCGCTCCATTTCAGACGTATGATGCAAAGTTATATTTTTCTAAATGCAAACCTAACCTCAATTTTAGATCGTTAAAAAGCTAATTTTTTTCTTTTTTCAAAAATGTAAGGGTTGACAGGGTTAATTTTTTCAATTTTTTAGCAATTTTTTTTTAGTTATTTTTACACTTTTCTTATATTTAATTTCAATTATTTCACAGGTAATTTGATTTAAAAAAAATATTTTAACATTAAATAACAAATTTATTTTCTAATTTTATGTTACTAAAAAAATTTTTTTTAAATTAACCCCATTAACACTTATATTTTTGGAAAGAGAAAAAAAAATGATTTGCAATAACATAAAATTGAGACTAGGTTTGCATTTAAAGAAATATAACTTTATATCATATCTCTAAAATGGAGCGATAAAAAAATTCTTTTGTTTATAAAATTTATTGGTTTTAGTAGTGCCTATTATGCTTTTTTTGAAAATTGAAATTATCTTGAATAACACAAAAGTTATATAAGCATTTAAAGAAAATGAACTTTTTCAGTTTTTTTCTAAATATCTATACCTAGTGCCAATAATTTATTCAAAAAACAAAAGCAACATGTGTTGGCATTTAGCAAGGCTTCATTTGGTGTCATTTAACTCACCTCGCATCTCTTACAGTTTACGAGATCCCCATGGTGAGCATGCTAAGTGGGACACCCTGTATACTAACATTTTTTTTCCTGGGAGCAAAGAAAAAATTTTAACGGACAGCCTATTAGTTAAGTTATATTATTTTTATTTAAATTATGGAATTGCATTATTTTGTTTGGCATAAACCAATAGGCACACGTTTTTTTACTGGTGATGCTGCCTGAAGGGGTGCGTGAAGTTAGCCCCCAAAGGTGACTTTTTTGAAGTGCCCTTTTGCCACAAATTAGTAACTAATTTGTAACTATTTGTAACCTAAAAATTAAAATTTGTAAGTCACGCACAAAGGACATAATGCATAATCAAGGTTTTGGGGGCTAAGTTCCCGGGAGCCCCCGAACTTTGATTTTTCGAAATTTTTTTTTTGCCAAAAATTAGTAACTAATTTGTAACTATTTGTAACCTGAAAATTAAAATTTGTAAGTCACGCGCAAAGGACATATGGATATTTAAAGTTTTGGGGGCTAACTTCGCGGAAGCCGCCGAACTTTGAGTTTTCGAAAATTTTTTTTAGCCAAAAATTAGTAAGTAAGAGTCATGTGAGACTTTATGATGAAGGAAAGAACATGCAAATTGTCTTGAGGGACTGTCATCTATTTTTAGCCTTGGTATTTTAACTTAATTATTTAAAATTGTATTTAGCTAAAAAGAGTTCATGAGAGAATATCAAAAACTTTTCATTCATATCAAAATAATAATTACCTCAATGGGCATTCTAAAATGCAGTGGCTATTCCAGTATACTTATTGAAAATTAAAAATCCACAAGATATAATTACTTTGGCACTGGTCAAACTAACGTGATTTTAGCGTCTCTATATCTTCTCATTGATGCCCACGAAGGGATACCACCAGCATCCCTCTTAAATCTGGTGCATCACTGCAAAGCAAACAACAAACACCTCATCATGGGATGTGATTCCAATGCTCACCAGACTATGTGGGGGAGGATATCCAACAATGAAAGAGGTAAAACACTATTCGACTTTATAACTGTTAGCAATCTAGAGATAATAAATCGCGGGAATGAACCTATTTTCGTTACCTCGCGCTGCCAGACTGTGATTGATATCACTCTGGCCACTCAATCTGTCTCAAACAACATCTTAAAATGGCAAGGGTCTCAAGAACTAACAATGTCAGACCACAGATGGCTAACATTTACCATTAAGGCTGTCACTGTAGAGAGGGTTCGGTATAGGAATCCAAGAAAGACAGATAGGCTGGTCTTCAAAGAACATCAACTGTCGGAACTGGAGAACTCGCTGATCTCTTTCTCTGCAGGCGACAGACCAAATAATACAGAGGATATTGAACTCGGATGGTGCTCAGAGCACTCCCTTACAATCAATCCGTTGAAAACGGAGTTAGTTCTGTTCACCAGAAAACGCAAGTTGAGAAACATGATTTTGCCCAATTTAAAAGGGACATCTCTCAAACTAGTGAGCACTGTCAAGTACCAGGGCATTAAGCTTGATCAGAAACTCAATTGGAGATGTCACCTCGACAATAAAATTGAGAAAGCCTGTGCTGCTTTTTGGCAGTGTCGCAGAGCGGTGGGCAGGATCTGGGGTATTAACCCTATAATCACCCTCTGGCTCTACACAGCCATTATCAGACCGATGTTAACATACGGTGCCATTGTTTGGTGGCCCAGGATCAATCAAGAACCACCATAACTAAACTGTCACGTGTGCAAAGACTAGCTTACTTAGCGGCCACTGGAGTAATGAAAACCTCACCCAACGCTGCCTTAGAGACCCTTTTGTGCCTCCCTCCACTAGATATCTTTGTGAAGGAACTGGCTCTAAGAACAGCTCTAAGTTTACGCGGACTGGGCTTGTGGGATAATTCAACAAATGTAGGACATCTAAGTGTTGTCGAGGACAGCACGAAAGAGCTGCCTCTACTCACGTTGGGTACGGATGACATTCCACCTACATTATGTTTTCAACAGAGCATTCAAGATTCTGTCAATAGATACAGAAACTCTCACACCTGACATCTCTATCTATAACGACGGATCAAAAACAGATAGCGGCTCCGGAGCGGGTATATACTCACCTGAGCTGAATCTAAGCAAAAGCATATCGCTAGGCAAACACACCTCAGTTTTTCAAACAGAACTAATAGGGGTGCTAGAAGGCTCTCGGTATATTATAGAGAGCGAAATCATCAACCACAACATTCAGATATCGACAGACAGCAGAGCTGTGCTCGCGGTACTAAACAGCCATAAAGTAACCTCTGGTTTGGTGCTAGAATGCACCAAAGTTCTGAATCAGATATCTACATATAACGACCTAAAACTCTGCTGGGTCAAAGGTCATCAAGGAAACGAGGGTAATGAAAGAGCTAACCAGTTGGCGAGAGAGGGCTCGGCAATTTTGCCTATTTGCTCTGAGCCCTCTATTACTCCCTCAGTCAGCACCCTCGACAGTCTACTGAAGAGTAACACGCTGATAGCCCATAGAAAACGTTGGGCTAAGTGCACCAACTGCAGGTTTTCCAAAGCAGCTATAAAAGCGCCATCTAAAAAGTACTCTAATTATTACCTACGGTTGTCTCGCGAGAACTTACGTGCAATCGCTGGCACTCTCACTGGACACTGTCGACTGAACAAGCATCTATACAGAATGGGTGTTGCTGACAGCCCCAGATGTAGAGGATGCAATGAAGCGGATGAAGCAATGGAACACGTGCTTTGTCACTGCCCTGCGTTAACGCTAATTCGAGGATCCATGTTAAGGGAATACTGGCCTAACATGGCCAGTATCAGCGACACTTCGCTCTCCAGTATCCTTGGATTCATCCAAAGGTTGGGATGGGTCAAGGACTGAAGAGTCAGAAGGGGTTACTAAAATGAGGCAGCACAATTGGCCCGACTACGCGGCCTAAGTGCGCGTACACCTCGGTTTACCCTCTACCCTAACAATCCTAATCCGAATCCTAAGATATATTACTTCTTGATTACTTTTTAGAAGTAAGCTAATACACATCAAGGCATATTATTTTTATAGATTCTAATAATTCGATGAGAGAAGTTCTTCTTGATTTAAGAATTAAAATTAAATTTAAACCTTTATCACAATGTCTCATATTACCCTAAATTACCCTAAATTTCCTATAGGAAGATGAAAGGACTTATTCTTTTTAAAACAAAAGCTTTAAAAAGAGTTTAAAAAGGGTATAGAGTAGAGTACTACACCATCATCAGTTGTAGAGTATTTTACACCTGATAATGCTTATTAGCGAAACCGGTATTTAGGTAATAGGTAAGTAGGTATAATTATTTAGAAGAAAATTGTGATATTTTAGTTATTTATATAAATTCTTTTTAAAGCTCTTCTTTAAAAAACAATACGTCTTATCATCATTACTAAATATCACCAAGTCACTAGCGAAAAAAAAATCATTTTTTAAAGACTGGCGGTTTGACTTTAAAATTTTCGTTGTAGGGTTACAAATAGTTACAAATTAGTTACTAACTTGTGGCAAAAGCGCACTTAAAAAACCTGAACTTTGGGGGCTAACTTCACGCACCCCGAAATTTGACTCAAGGTAACTCCGCGAGACGAAACTTACAAATTTTAATTTTTAGGTTACAAATAGTTACTAATTAGTTACTAATTTTTGGCAAAAAAAAAATTTCGAAAAATCAAAGTTCGGGGGCTCCCGGGAACTTAGCCCCCAAAACCTTGATTATGCATTATGTCCTTTGTGCGTGACTTACAAATTTTAATTTTTAGGTTACAAATAAAGCTCCACCAACCAATTTTGCGTTACGGAAAATATGTCAACTAAAATAATTTTATTTAAAATATTTTTGTGGGAAAAAATTCGTCCAATCATAATAAAGAATTTAGGGTAGGTACAGGCATAGTTAAAAGTCGCGTGTATCTATAACTACTTTAGGTTATGATAAAACCTTTCAAAATGACAGTGAGTTGTACTCTTGTACTTTTCAAATTCACTGTCTTAATATTAACCTATATTCAATTTTACTGACAATTACTTGTCAAATACTTTTAACTCGTAGTGTACTTCAAAATCTATCACAGCGCTGGCCACGCCCCATCAGCTAGCTAATAAAGCTGGTGGGACTGTAGTTACAAATTAGTTACTAATTTTTGGCTCAAAAATTTTTTCGAAATGCGATAGTTTGGGGACCCCCGAGAACCTGGCCCCCAAAACGTTTTTTATTTTTAGGGGCATAACGGTTGAGTTACAAATTTTGATTTTATGGTTACAAATAGTTACAAATTAGTTACTAATTTGTGGCAAAAGGGCACTTCAAAAAAGTCAACTTTAGGGGCTAACTTCACGCACCCTGCCTGAAGCATGCAGTAATCAAACGGTGCGGGTCAAATTTTAACACTATTTTTCTAAGACCTGGAGATTATTTTCTCTACAAAAAAATTGCTGATGCCTTTAGCTTTTCGTAGTCTATAGTGGATATCAATATACCGGGTGTTGAATGACCTACCGATACATAGGGCAATAACACGTAAAATCAAGTTTTTATAGATTCCTGCTTCCCTAATTGTTTAATCAGGGTAGCGATTTAAATGTTGCTACAATACACAATGAAATTATTGTTTCTTATTCAAATTGCTGTCCTCATTAATGAAAATTTTAACATCTTCTAAAGTCTGTTTTGCTCTTTCCGTAAAAGCATGATGAAATGTAATACTTTTATCTATTCTAGTTTTTAATTCTGCATCATTTTTGGCTCTTTCATATTTGCCCTTAAACAATTAGAGAAGCGGGAATTCATAACAACGTGATTTTACGTGCTATTGCCCTATGTATCGGTAAGTCATTCAACACCCGGTATGTATACCTGTGTTTCAAAATCACCCTGTATATTTCAAACCGACCAAAAAAAATTTGTAAAAATTCGAAGACGTAAGGCCGTAAGGGTCAAACGTAACTTATCTAACGTTGAATTATCCATCATGTATTCATTACTAATACGGTAATACGTTATTAATTTTTAGAATAATTAATAACTTATGTATTGATTATGGACTTAAACAACAATAGTAATAAAGATGACAGACATTTTTTTAACCACATCAATATTCAAATAACTGAAACTAATAATCATAAAGGTAAGAATCCACGATGAGATATTTTGATGAGATTTTTGTATCGTGAGACAATAATCTCAGCAACAAACAATGTTCATTGTGGAAACACTAGTGAGATACGTGATAGTAGGTTGTTTGGTTTGCAATTTCGAATTTGTAATAATTTTGGAAT
This sequence comes from Malthinus seriepunctatus, assembly GCA_963924605.1. Classification (NCBI taxonomy): domain Eukaryota; kingdom Metazoa; phylum Arthropoda; class Insecta; order Coleoptera; family Cantharidae; genus Malthinus; species Malthinus seriepunctatus. Next base: position 29,540,831 of record OZ004601.1, on the reverse strand, counting down.
GTACATGTTGTGTTGCGGTTGGTTATTTGTTAATGTTGTCAACTAATGTTAAATTTTTGAAAATGTTGGAATCTGCATTGCATGTTATTTAAGTTAATTGAGTTAAATAGGCTTAGGCCTCAACTCTAATCTAATGTATATTATTATTATTATTATACGTGAGATATTTACAAAAATTCTCGTGCAACTTTATCTCGTGAGATTTTGTTCTCGTTATGAAATCTCATCGTGTAAACGTGAGATATTCCTTATCTCACATGAAACCTTCATCTCACAAGCAGCACGTGAGTTTTGTTGTCTCCTGAAGATATAGTGTGAAGTGTCGCAGCAAGGCGCTCTGCTGTTGCAATTGCATTTTGCATCAATGTGTCTTGCTTTTTAATGTAGGCTCTATCTTCGCCCGGAAATACTTAAAATCTTCGGAAATCATTCTCAAAAAATTCTTGAAGCATGTCTCATCCTCTCGCTCAAATTCTTTAAAATCTTTTGTAATACTACAATTTTCTTTTTTTATCCAATCACGGACCCAATATTTATGGCACCGTTTGGACTTTATCGACGATATTAAATAATAACAAGCTGCGGCTCTCCTTCTTTCTTTTTTTGACACCATCGCTCCGCTAAATGCTGCACTTCACTTTAACGATCCACAACTAAATACGTAACCACGAAAAGAGAACAAGAACAAAAATAGTAGTTAAGTATGTTTGTTGAGATCAATTATTTGGCGTGGAAACACAAAAATATTAGATTATGGTTTCATGAGATTTATGTTTCGCTTGACATAAATTATTGAATGATTTTCCTTGCAGTGGAAACACTTCATGATATTCTTGTCTCATGAGATAAAATTCTCACGAGTTTTTATGAGATTTCTATCTCATCGTGGATCCCTACCTTAAAGGTACGAATCCACGATGAGATATTTTGATGAGATTTTTGTGTCGTGAGACAATAATTTCAGCAACAACCAATTTTCATCGTGGAAACACTAGTGAGATACGTGAGATATATACAAAAATTCTCGTGCAACTTTATCACGTGAGATTTTGTTCTCGTTATGAAATCTCATCGTGTAAACGTGAGATATTCCTTATCTCACGTGAAACCTTAATCTCACGAGCAGCGCGTGAGTTTTGTTGTCTCGTGAAATATTTAGTTTTACGAATTGTATAGAGCTCTTTGTAAACGAATAATAAAACACAGGTGGTAAAATTTTATCATTTTTCATACATAGTGTGGCTGCGAATATTGTCTTTAATTTTAGTATTAATAGCAAAGTTTAATAGAACAAGTTAGTCATGTTAAGCAAAGATTTAAAGAGGAAAGCTTCAAATTCAGATTGGTCAAAAGCCAAAGTTATAACGTTAATTGAACTATATGAATCTCATTCCAAATTTGTGGGACGTTTCTTCAAGCGATTATAAGAACAGAAATGCGAGGAAGTTATCAATTGATTACATTTCCGAGGTTATGGGAATATCCACAGAAGAAGTTAATCACAAAATACATAATCTGCGATATCAATTTCAAACTATTAATAGGAAACGTTTGAAGACCAAAAGTGGCTCTATCTTCGTCAGCAAATACTTGAAATCTTCAGAGGTCATCCTTAAAAAATTCTTGTAGCAAGTCTCATCCCCTCGCTCTAATTCTTTAAGCAAATTTTTTGTCATGCTACAATTTTCTCTTTTTTTAATCCAATCGCGGACCCAATATTTATGACATCTTTTGTACTTTATAGACGATATTAAATTACAGTAACAAGCTGCGGCTCTCCTTCTGTCTTTTCTTGATACCATCGCTCCGCTAGAAACTTCACTTCACTTTGACGATCCACAACTAAATACGAACCACGAAAAGAGCACAATAGAACAAAAATAGTAGGGAAATATGTTTGTTGAGATAAATTTATTATTTGGTGTGGAAACACCAAAAATATTAGATTATGGTTTCACGAGATTTATGTTTCGCATGACATAAATTATTGAATAATTTTCCTTGCAGTGGAAACACTTCATGATATTCTTGTCTCATGAGATAAAATTCTCACGAGATTTTATGAGATTTCTATCTCATCGTGGATCCCTACCTTTAGAATGATAAGTGCTAATAGTAGAATTGAGCTAAATTTTTTTGAGTTTTTCCACGAATTGTTTTAGTTTGAGTCCCTAATTATGGGAGGGCTTTTTTAGAATCAAAAGCGTGCGGGAACAGGGTCAAAATTGACTTTGCGTTTTGCAAAACTGCTAATTTTGACAATGTCTTCGATCACTTAGAAAAAAGTAAAAAATACATCCCAGGTAAATTGTACGATTATCAAAAGAACGCTTAAGGATGTGCCCAAATCTTCAAATTAAAAGTTTCGAGCATAGAGCCTAGAGCACAGCGTTTTGGGGTGTTCAAATTGAAAGCTGAGAGCATAGAGCATAATAGGTTTGTTTGTGCAACAGTTGCCAACCGTTTGAAATCATCAAACGCATGCGGATATTCAATTTCATGTTTATTAGCGTTTAATTTTGAACGCGAAATTGAGTATGCGCATGCGTATGATGATTTCAAACGGTTGGCAACTGTTGCACAAACAAACCTATTGTATGCTTGTAGTGACATATGATTCTTGCTGAAATTTCAAACAACTCTATGTAAACTCTCTATTCTACGCTTTTAATTTGCGCACACCTTAAGGGTAAGGAGGCGGGGCTACTATCTCTACGGAAATCATAGGACCCATTCCTGAGAAAGGGACTGTACATTGTACTGTAGAATTCAAGAATTGTACAGTACCATCTTTCTACCATGCGCATACTGTATCGAAGATCGCGCACTTAGCTGGAAACCCTGTATGTGTATATCAAAGCTTTCTAGATACTATCTCATTTTCATCGTTCAAAATAAAAAATTATAATGCGTTATGCGTACCTATAACGTCAAATAGTTGTTTTAAATGTATAATCGAATAATGACATCTACTTTCTCTGTTCCTATTGTTTAATGTTTAAGTATACAGTATTATACAGGGTGTACAAAAACTAATGTGTAGATTTAACAAAATTCTCACAGCCGAAATATTCCCCTCCTAATACACTTTTACAAAGTAATTGTAATTATCAGGCAGTTGGACGTGCTTCAGAGTGCATGTTAAGCCATCGGTCCATGTCATTAGCTTAACTCTGCTTAGTCTATAATTTAAATAAATAATTATTATTCGAAGAAAAGATCTCTTTTTGAGATATAGTCGCCTTAAAGCAACACAAGTGGCCAGTTTCTGGTAAATTTTTGCTTAGTTATGGTTCCATAACATTCCAAAACTTAACCATTTCTATTGTTTGAAACCGGTTTTTGAACACTTAGGGAATATATATCTATTCGTCAGTATATAAGTATCGATAGAACAACTGGCAATAGGACATCCAAAAAAACAGATACACTTCAATAAACTTAAAATACAATCCAATACACTTATGCAACACAAAGTTATGGTTTGTACAAAAGTAATAAGACATATCATTTATACTATTATATAAAGTAAGATGTTTGTGGGTATATGTGCGTTACTTAAGATCGCGCAAACCACTGAACCAATTTTAATAATTCTTTTTTTCACATATTCTTTTGGAAGTAACATAGGCCATATACAGGGTGATTTTGAAATACACGTATATATTGATATCCACCGTAGACTATGAAAAGTTAAAGGCATCAGCAAATTTTTTTAGAGCAAATGTTTTTGATTTCTTAGTAAAATAGTGTTAAAGTTTGATCCGCACCGTTTGATTACTGCATGGTTTACGCAGCAACCGGTAGTAAAACGTGTGCCTATTGGTTTATGCCAAACAAGGTAGTGCTATTCTATAATTTAAATAAAAGTAATTTTGGTTAACTAATTGTCAAAATGACAGTTCCTTGAAAAAATGTTTTAATCAGCCAATGAGAAACAGCGTTAATAAACAATCGTTCCATGATTATGTAAATTATACGTGTAGTTTTCAAATGGCGCGGGTCAAAGTTTAACACTACATATCTAAGAACTGGTCAACATTTTCCTTAACATTTTTTTGCAGAAACGTATAACTTTTCGTAATCTACGAGGGGTATCAATATTCAATATATACGTGTATTTCAAAATCACCCTGTATGATTACGGAATGTCAACTGGGGTCTTAGAAATTAGCAAAAGTGTTAGAGAAAACTCCCAACAAATATAAAGTAACCTATGAAACAACTAAAATTTAAAACAACGTTATTGTTATTAAGCAGCGTAGAATTAAATTTTTTAAGAAAAGGCGTAGGGATAGCAAGTTTTTTTCACCAATCGCTTTATTTTGGGACCCTAATTATGGGAGAAACTTTCCCAGATCAGAGGCGTGCGGGAACAGGGTCAAATTTGCCTTTGTTGGTAGCAAAACTGTTAATTTTGGAAATAACTTCCATTACATTGAAGATAAATCAAGAGCTGTGTGGCGTAGCCAGAGCCTTGTGGCGTAGCCTACGGGTCTTGTTAGTAAGGTATAACTTGTGTCTCATTAGATGCAGGTATTATATGTGAGGCGACGATATACAATGTATGAATAGAAGTAGAAAATAACTTTGCTGAAAATAAATGCTATTGTTCTTTGAAATTTCTCAAAACGAAATGTAAATTCTGTAGAAACCTTTGCCACTTTAGCACTTATAACATAAGCAATAATTTTATTGGAAACCACAATCACTATCTGCTTTATTATAGACACTTTTACTTTCGGTGCATTGTCACTGTCTTATCGTCGTCTTGGTGGTGAAGTGAGGCAATAGTCCAATCACATTAGACATTGGACCTCTAACTAATTAGTAACAGGACGGGACCACTTTGAAAAATTTTCATTTGGTGAGTAGAAACAGGGAAAAAAAAGTCTACCGTTTTTTTTTGCATACATATAAAGTTATAGGCCACTGAAGAAAAAGAGGGTGTTTTTTGCAAAATACTTGAAAAGGACGCCAGATATCGATAAAATATATAGGACCAAACTTGTTGACCATAAAATTACTAACAAAAAACATTTAGCATGTTTTTAGTTTTGGCCATCTATTAAGGTAGTACGACTGTTTCTTCAAGTTATCATTTTTCCAAATTGTTAATTAACAAAACTATGTTTTAACCTATTTGTAATGCAATTAAAATTCTGAAAAAATTCACCTGTTATCTGACATTGTTAGAGAAGATATGCTATGAGTTTCAACTTGTTTGAAGCTCATTTGTTTAAATTATGGGTTTTTATTTATAAAAAAAATGTTTTTTTCTTTCATTCTAGTTTTTTGCAATTTTAACATCTTTAGAGTTGGCAGAGACCAATGAAACTATGTTCATCTTGTTCCTTATGAAATTGTCGACAAAAGTTGTCGCCTTCAATTTTTTCTGTCATCATTTGTTTTTTATTAATTCGCGTGCAAACTTGAAAATTAGTTTGAATGATTTTATATTGTCCATCGTCTACTTCAATTTCTTCATCACTGATACCACTCAACAACGAAGCAATGAAGATCGAGGAATAATAAAACAGGTAATACAAATTAAAAAGTAGCCTAACAATGGACAATGTACATCTATCGTTGGTGTCCGCGGGCAAACTAATTTTCAAGTTTGCACGCGAATTAATAAAAAACAAATGATGACAGAAAAAATTGAAGGGGACAACTTTTGTCGACAATTTCATAAGGAACAAGATGAACATAGTTTCATTGGTCTCTGCCAACTCTAAAGATGTTAAAATTGCAAAAAACTAGAATGAAAGAAAAAAACATTTTTTTTATAAATAAAAACCCATAATTTAAACAAATGAGCTTCAAACAAGTTGAAACTCATAGCATATCTTCTCTAACAATGTCAGATAACAGGTGAATTTTTTCAGAATTTTAATTGCATTACAAATAGGTTAAAACATAGTTTTGTTAATTAACAATTTGGAAAAATGATAACTTGAAGAAACAGTCGTACTACCTTAATAGATGGCCAAAACTAAAAACATGCTAAATGTTTTTTGTTAGTAATTTTATGGTCATCAAGTTTGGTCCTATATATTTTATCGATATCTGGCGTCCTTTTCAAGTATTTTGCAAAAAACACCCTCTTTTTCTTCAGTGGCCTATAACTTTATATGTATGCAAAAAAAAACGGTAGACTTTTTTTTCCCTGTTTCTACTCACCAAATGAAAATTTTTCAAAGTCTTGTTACTAATTAGTTAGAGGTTGACCCCTATAAACAGCACTAAGCTGATTGAACTACAAGCCACACAACTACTATTTAGAGATAATAGGCATTAAAGTTTTTACTTTTATGTTAAAACAATGATTTATGTGTATGCACTTTGTTTATTCACTCAATATAATGAAATTTGGTTGGGATGTAATAAGAACCTTTCTTTTGAAATTGATTTAAAAAAAAACTTAAAAAACGTAGTATCATTAGTAATTAATCAGATAATTAACACTTAGCTTCTTTCACCACAATTTTAACTACCATTACATAATGTGTAATTATTTTAAAGGTGCGAAAAGATCTAAGTGATCATAATACAACGTTATTTCATACCAGTCGCCAGACACATATGGTGTAAGGGTCAATAATAATACTATAATATTATATTTTGTTTACATCAGTTTTATTTATTATAAATCAAAATAATTACAAAAGTACGAAGAACAAAATTACAACTCTGAAAAAATTAGAACAAAAAATTACAACTCAGAATCATCCGAATTAGTATCGGTACTCCCTGTAGTGTATAAGTTTTTGTAAAATTGGTGGTAAACCGATGGAATTTTATTTGTTTCGCATAAAGACAGTAAATCTTTAAATTTTTTTTCTTCAATAGAAAGACGGGATTGGTACAGTGGATCAACATTATTACTAATTGTAGTATTTTTTCCACCAGTAGGTCTTCTAATGCACAATTGTTTAAATTCATTATCGCTTAACTGGTTTTTATAATAAATGTGTAATGGCGAATCTTTTCTAAACTGCAACCATTTAATGTCTAACCACCTCATGACATTGCCATCTATAGTTTTATTTTTATTTGTAATTAATTGTTGGCTATACTTTTTAAAATCTTTAAACTGCGTGTAGTCCATTTCTCTTACTGCATACTTATTGCTCAATTTCGCAGTCCTTGCTACTGTGTACCATTGGTCAGGAACAAATATATCTATTTTCCTTCCTCTATTCTCGATAGTGGAATGGACGCTGTCACATTCCATTTCCGAATGTCCAGACTCCATAAACTTTTGATTGATAACTTTTAAGTTACCTGATAAAGACAAAGCTTTCAAAAACATAGCAGACAAAATCGTATTTCGGTTCTGACCGGAAGCAGTGTCTGAATAAAATGTCACTTCAGACACTTCTGGAGGTAAGTCAAAAAGTCACTGCCACACGCATGTCGCTACTTCTGATGCTCCTTTAGTTCCATTAGTTTCATGCCACATGAAATTAATAACACTTCCATTAGCAAGAGTATATATCGTAAAATTATATGTTTTCAATTTTCTTTTGTAATACAATTGTCCAATTCCAAGTTGAGGTGTGAGTAGAATTTTTTCCAAATCCATGGTGTACGACCTAAAGCTTGAATCAGTACGAGCCCGTTCTTTATCTTCTTTTTTATGTTCTCGGGCTTCTTGTTTTCTTAAAATGTGTAAATCAAACTCATTTTGACACTTCAATTTTTCATATTCTGATTTATTTTTAAACTGTGCGCAACTATCTTTTTTAGGTCTGAAGAAACCGTAATTGAATTCGCTAGTAAAAATATGCTTGTAAAAAGAAGAAGAAACAGGTGTCACCTGGCGCTCTTCACAATATTTCAAATAATCGCGATACAAGCGATTTTCTGATAACCCAGTTGGGAGGTACATTCTTTTTGAAGAAGCCCTACAATAGTGTGATTCAACTACTTCAATTGAATTTATATGACTTCGTACACTCTCTTTACGGTCTTCTGAAATTTTATTAGGGGCAGGATTGAAACCTCTCTTATCTTCTGCTACAATTCCAGTATCCAAAGTCTTTTTCATCGCTGTTTCAATATTCTTTCCAGAAATATCCAAAGTGCCTAGAAAAAAGTTTTTGCAAACTTGATGTGTTCTACTTATAGATGTCAAGGTGTATACTAAGGTATGTTGCCTTTTTAAAGAAATATTATTTGTTTCATCGACTATTGCATACCGTCTTTTTGGCAATTTCTTTGACACACATTTGCTAATATAGCTCCATTTAGATCTTTCATCATTAAGGGATAAGTAGTCTTGAAATATTTGTTCCCTTTCCTGCATGCTAAAGTTTTTATTGCAGTTATAATGACATTTACACAGCACTACTGTAACAGCTTTTCGTCTCACAATATTTCCTTTTTGTGATAAATGTTCTTTGCCTTCAAGTCTAAGTTGCCGTTGCTTGTTCCTTTTCCAAGTTTTTGTTAAACGTTTTCGTTTTCTTGTTAGATGTTTCTCTATTATTTCATCTCCTGGGTTAATTTCTTGCACAGTGGTAGTAGTAGTAGTCTGTTTATTGGTATTCTTTTATTCTCTTTGAGGTTCGAAATCTTCGCGTTCAGAAGAATCTGAAGCAGAGTCTGTGTTACTGTAGTTGGGATCTTCATTTGAGTCTGAACCACCAAAGGGATCTTCATCACTTGAATCTAATAAAATAAAAAGTAAGAATGTAGCTCAACAACCAGAGAACAGTTAGAAAACTGTTTTTAAATCTATAGATACTTACCATTGAATTTATTTTGTGAGACTAAAGATTCTTCACATTCCCTTTGAATGTCTTTGCTGTCAAGAAGTAAAACTGTTCCCATATTTTCAACGTTTTGTGTATTTTCATTTTGTATAGTGGAAGCTTCTTCTATCTCACTACTGGAACCTGCAAAAATGTAAATTGATCTATCAGTATAGGTTATGATAATTTACTGTTAAATTACTATTTTAACAGATGAAAAACTTGTGAGTTAAGAGTAGTAGGATAAGTTATCTTACCTGTGATATTTTTGCTCTCTGAACATAGCTCGACCAACATTTGGCCACGCGACTTCTGTACCATTAATACTTTCTTGGTCATTTCTCCTTTACTATTGTAACCTGCAAAAAACGAAAAAAATTGTTCAATCAGTGTATATTATTATAGGTTATAATAGTTTATTGTTAAATAATTAGTATTTTAACCGATGAAAAACTTAGTAATAGTACAGGGTCTATCGGTTTCAACCTGGAAAAACGACATATGTGGCTGTAAATTTACAATTAGCTAGCTTTAAGAGTCTACATAAAGACACAAAAAAGTTTACCACTCCTAGGGGTGTGCAACATGAAGTAAATGTGCCCTCAACATTCAAAGAATACTAGCTCGAAAAGAAATGAGAATTTCGAAATTCTGATAAAGCTATTTAATAGAGCATGTAATTCTGAACAATTTATGAATCTATAAAATTTTTTGTACCAATAGTACTTTTCCAGAAAAACGCGATGAAACACAAATAGGGATAAACCGTTGGAAATCTGAAAATTGAAAATTTTACAGCGTAGTGACTCACAAAAATGTTTGCCATTTTGTAAGGAATTGTCAGATCATTATTTCGAGTAAATTTTTAAAAAGAAGATGGTTTTAGCTTTAAATTGATGGGGCTATTTTTTAATTTATTTATTTTCATCATCCCTGAAATTGTACTAGAAGTTTTATTTTTCATTTTTCTGACGACTCTTTACATATTAATGTACCATAAGCTACAGAGAGTTCAAATTTAAAAAATATTCTGGATATATGTTCTATAATATATTTGTAATGATGTTAAAACAATTTTCAGTTTTAAAAAAACACCCCTTAAATATTTCAACTTTTTTAATTTTATTTTTTTCTTGAAATTAAATTTTTAAGAGGCTAGCGTAAGATGGAAAAATGTAATTTCCAAAACAATAAATATACGGTTTTGTAGGTAATTCAACGTGCTTTCAAATGATGTATTCAAAAATTTACTCTACTTCATGTAATTTCTATGAAATTAAGATGAAGTGCGCGCGTCTTAAAAAGGGCACTTTTATCGTAATATTGACGGCATTTTTTACATAAACGTTATATCTTAAAAACGTTTACGGATAATGAAAGAGGATATTTCAACGTTTTAGTTCATCATATTAAATATTGATTTCTGACTACCTGTTCCGAAAAAAGAACCCCGAAAAAACTGTTTTTATCGATGATCCTGAACAAAAGGCAAAAACAAGCTACATTTCGTAAAACAACATATGTGGCTGAAAATTTAAAATAAGCTTGTATTGAAAGCCTAGAAAAAGAGGCAAAAAAGATTAACACTCTCAGAGGTGTGCAACATCAAGTGGATGTGCCTTCAACTGTTAAAAGAGTAACTGGAAGTGTAATAGAAAAATCGAAATTTTGTTATAGTCAATTTATAGAGAATGCAATTCTGAACAACTTATACATCTATGAAATTTTCTGTACTTGCAATAGTTTTTCCGTAAAGGCGTCAAAAGAACCATTTATATAGCCTTAACATCACTCTAGGCCACAGACTGGAAAAACAACATATGTGGCTGAAAATTTGAAATAAGGTAGTATTAAAAGTCTAGAAAAAGAGGCAAAAAAGTTTACCACTCTCAGGGGTGTGCAACATCGAATAAATGTGTCCTCAACTGTTAAAAGAGTAACTGGAAGTGTAATAGAAAAATCGAAATTTTGTTTGGGTCAATTTATAGAGAATTAAATTCTAAACAATTTATATATCTATGAAATTTTCTGTACTTGCAATAGTTGTACCATAAGCAACATGAAAGGAACATTTAGATAGCCTCTACATCAATTTATATAAAAAAAATTAAATAAATTAGTTTAAAATTTCAATTACATCTCTTTTTTTATCTTTTTTATTCCTCCTTATTTACAGTAACCGCTAAATCGAAAAATAATGTTAAAAAAACAGAATGTTATTATTTTGGCAGCTGATTTAACAGTTTGTAGTTGTTAAACTACAATTTTGACATCATATTCGTAATCAGCGACCCCAAAAATATAAAGTACCATGTCCTTATCAAAAACTAATTGGGTTTAAAAAAACGCCCCCTAAAAACATTATATGGGTGGGATCTACCCATGTTGCACACCCCTGACGATGGTAAACTTTTTAGCGTCTTGTAGTACATATCAAATAATGCCCAAATCCAAATTTTCAGCCACATATGTTTTATTTCCAGGTCGATGCCGATATTCGCTTTTGGGATCTGTACTATAAGTTAAGAGAAGTAGGATAATTAATTTATCTTACCTGTAGTATTTTTTCTATTAATAACACAATTAATTGTATGATTATTATTGATTATACGCCACTGATTCCTTTACACCGAACACAACAGATAACGAGATAACACTAGGTTGACGCCAATCGTAAGAAGAAACTGTCACTATGCGGCTTAGATCTGTTCACCACCACAAAAAATTCAACTATCTTGTTGCTGATGGTACTGGTGAAGAAATGTATGCCGCTTATACGCTTTTCACCACTGAAAGATATATACGTATTTTCATTTAGCTTCTTTTACAGTTTATCAGAACTCAAGGTTACAATTAAAGTATCGCTTAGCTTTCTTCATCACTGTATTTTTCATAGTTTTTTGAGTACTGTGATGTAGTTACCTCATTTACCCAAAAATGTGGCTTAGCTCTTTTCACCACCAAGACGACGTTATAAGAGGTGGTACGGGGTTTAGTAAACATTTTAAAAACATTTCCAATAACAACAAATTAAGATTTTTAATGGGTATATGATATTTTTATAAGCGTGTTAAGAAGTCTGAGCACACTGTACATAAAATTCGTACACCTGCTGACGTCAATGCAAATATTTCACTTAGATGCATCGAATATAAAACTATTAACAATTGCAATTTAATTGTTAGTGTACTTCAGTGATTTGAAGAATCATGGAAGGTGAAAGTAAAATTCAAAGTTATTTTGCGGGAAAAAATATTTTTGTAACCGGAGGCACTGGTTTTATCGGAAGAATATTAATTGAAAAATTATTACGTTCTTGTCCTAATGTAGGTATAATTTATATGTTGGTACGCACCAAAAAGAACAAGAATCCCGAGGAACGCCTAAAAGAGTATTTTGACGATCCAGTAAGTGCTTATTAAACAAAAACTTCGTAATAATTTAAACAAATAATTTTTAAGCTTTATGGACCGTTAAAGAAACTCAATGCGAAGGCCCTTTATAAAGTGAAATTAATAATCGGAGATTGTTGTTTGCCTGAATTGGGATTAGATGAGGGTGCTAAAAATATCATCATCACCAAAGTTAGCTGCATATTTCATTTAGCAGCTACCGTTCGTTTTAATGCACCACTCAAAACTGCCACTAATATAAATATTAAGGCAACATTGGATTTAATGGATTTGGCTCATAAAATGACCAATTTAACAGTAAGTTTAATCATCGTTTATTTTAGTTTGTTAAGGCCCAGTTTCATGAAAGAGAATTGAAGTTTAATTCAAGAATAAAAATTACCTATATTCTTTCGTCATAACAACGTAGTAACGCTACAATGTAAAAGTTTGACATTTTTATATTTGACATTTGACATTATTATAAATACTAAAATACATGTGTCACAAGATAGGATTTTGACGCACGAAGGTACGAAGGCAAAAGCCCGAGCGCGCTAAAAGCCCTTGTGACACAAGTGTTTTATAGGGGAAGGTGGGTGAATATCGACCACCTAAGGCATTTTTTGTATAAAATCTCTAAATATGATTCAATAAATCTGAATTTTTTTTATATGTCCAGTACACATCGATGCTTCTTAGAATTATTGTAAAAATTGAACATATTAACACATTTCTCCAAAAATAAATGTAAAAGTCACGTAAGTTTTTGAGGGGTAAAATCGACCCGTCGGGTAAAATCAACCATCACGTAGGATAATATCGACTAAAGTATTAATTCAAATAATTATTATTTATATTAGAAAACATACTTATTTAAAAATTATATAAAACATTAAAACTATCCCCTTACAGTGCCATAGACGGTCTTTCACCGTACTATTACGGGACTTGGTACATAGATGTCAATGCTGCTTTTCTAATTCCTCGTTCACATACTTGTACGGCTTCTACTGCCTTTGTCGTATTGCATTTTATACAAGATTGACGAGATGTTTTCCTAACATATTTTTTAGGCATCTAGGTACATAAATCAACTTACAACGTCATTTAGTTTAATATCGACGGAAATGGTCGATATTACCCCATGAGCTGTGGTGAGGACTTTTTCCAAAGTATAGTAAAGGCCGATTGTTCGTTTGATTTTATTTTATTTCTATTAAAAAGTTTTTTTGCCTTAAATCCACGCAGCAAATTATAATAAAGAAAACCGTAAAAACTTATTTTTTAACACTGTAAAGCGCATATACGACACAAACACATGTTTTGAGTAGTCATTGTTTGGAACATGAACCAAGAAATGATATAGTATGCTTTATTTTATTTATTTACGCTTACGCTGATCTGTAGGGCACTGGTCGATATTGGACAAATGTCGATATTCATCCACTTTCCCCTACTATTTTTTCTATTTTGCAATGATTTATTTTAAAAATTGATTCTTAAAAAATCGAGTAATAGTTATTTGTGTTATAAGGAGACAAAGTGACGTTTTGTGTGACAAGACTGTGTTTGGCTGAAGAGCGAGCGTAGCGAGCGAGTCTGGCAATACAGGCGAGTCACACAAAACTACTTTGACTCCGTATAAAACATTAAATTTTTTCTGCAAACGTAAAGCGTAAAACTAAAAATTTTGATTTTTGAAAGAGCACCGTCTCTTGTCAATTACTTGTAGTTCAATTGTCAAATATTTTTTAAAATTAACTTAAATTTGTAAAAAAAGCTAATTATTAAACACAACGAACTAATTATAAAGGAAAATTTAAAAAACATTAAATTTTTTACATTACAAATAGTGTAGTCAACGAACCAAAATTTATCCTGATTTTCGGACTTTTTTTGTAACAGCGAGTTTTTTTTCTTAATCGGTCGAAACCATTGCTGTGAGTTTGTGTATAAAATGTCTCAACTCAATTTTGACCGGAAGGCCCTTATTCTCCGACTTTAGTGTAAAAGTTTGACTTTTTCAAGTTTCCGTTTCACTATTTTTTGCATAACTTCGCTTGTATTGGTCGGATCGGGACCAAAAAAAAATCCTTTTGTTTGTAATGAATATCTCTTTAAAACTGATTGGGTTAAAATAATCTATATTAATTTCCTAACCCAAAAAAAATTCAAAACTGCCGTCATTAGTGAGTCGTAGTTTTTTATAGAGAACTCGAGTAATAATTAATATTACGGTATGAGACTTTAGGAAGTTGTAGCTGATATAGTAACAAATCCATATTGCAAATTGGGTCCAAAAATATTGAGAACACAGACTAAAATTTACATTTTGGTTCAAATTTTCTTTGTTGAAAATGAAATGAAATGTTGGAAATTTAATGCTCTTTCAGATGAAACCAAAGACAATCACATTCGACCAAGTTTTCTTCCGCTTTCGTTAAAAAGAAAAATAAATTTTTTAAAGTATTTACCCACAAAACCAATTTTAGTGGTCGAAATAGTTGACTTTAAAACCAGTTTTAATGTTCAAAAATAGTTTATAGGAGTTCTTCATGATTAATTTCCAAAAATACGTAAAAGAAGAATTAAATTTCGACTACTAAAATTGGTTTTGTAGATAAACAGTTAAAAGATTTTCTTTTTATCTTCAAAGAAATCGAAAGAAAAAATGGTCTGGTGTGATTGTTTTTGTTTCCATCTGAAAGAGCATTAAATTTCCTACATTTCAAGAGAAGAATTATTGGGATACCACTAATTGCTCACAACAAATATGAAAAGGAAAATTTGAACCAAAATGCAAATTTTAGCCGTTGTTCTTAATATTTTTGAACCCAACTTGTAATATGGATTTGTTACTATATCAGCTACAACTTTCTAAAGTTTCATACCATAACATTAATTAAAACTCAAGTTCTCTAGAAAAAACTACAACCGACCAATGACGACAGTTTTTAATTTTTTTTTGGGTGAGGAAATTAATATAAATAATTTTAACCCAGACAGTTTCAAAGAGCGATTCATTACGAACAAAAGGAAAATTTTTTGGTCCCGATCCGACTAATACAAGCGGAGTTATTCAAAAAATAGTGAAACGGAAACTTGAAAAAGTCAAACTTTTACACTAAAGTCGAAGAATAAGGGCCTTCCGGTCAAAATTGAGTTGAGACATTTTATACACAAACTCACAGGAATGGTTTCGACTGATTAAGGAAAAAAACTCGCTGTTACAAAAAAAGTCCGAAAATCAGGATAAATTTTGGTTCGTTGACTACACTAAAATGCTTAAAAAACATTTTTTACGTTAAAAAATAAAAATTATGTGCGCGGTTAAGATTTTACTTTTCCTGCCTAGACAGTAGAAAAGTACTTTTCTGACAATTTTTCCTGCTTCGGCGAGAAAGTTAAACTTCACCGTTACCTATTGAGTGACACAAAGGCGACTTTTTCTGACGTTTGAAGAAAAAAGAATTTTGTTGGTTAAATTCACAAGTTGACTTTACTGACAGTTGACGTTTATTAAAGCTTTTAAACAAGAGATGGCTCTATTATTTAATAAACATTTTTAGTAATTATTTTTTAAAATTAAGCATAATTTTTTCATAATTGATTTGTATCATGTGTCAAAATAATTATTTTAAATACCAAACTCAAACTAAAAAAAAACTAGATACAGTACTTTAAAGTAGAACATTGCAATACCGTTTGCAATGGTTTTCGATGCTGTAATGAAATTGTAGCATTACCAACCAATAGGTATATTGTATTATCAACGCAAAATAGAAAAATTACATTACAAGTCAACACAAAAAGAACATAATCTCAAATTTTAATATTTATTTATTCAAACGCCAAACTTTTACATTGAAATATTGTGCGTTGTCATGTCTACAAAATATAATTTTTATTCTCGGATTAAACGTTAATTCTCTAACGGCCGGTATTATCAACCATATTAACTGCTCCTTTAGTGCTTTAGTTAAAGGGCCTTTAGTCGAACTTTTACTTTCGTATTACTGGAGTGTAGTAAGTATGAATTAAACTAAAGGAAAAGTAGCTAACTGCCAAATAATTTAATAATAAGTTAATAGCAAGGCCAAAATAATGAAAAACTGCCATTTAAAACAGTTAATATTTTGACAGATTTTGACTAAAGCTCCTTTAAGTTAAAGGTAGGTTGATAATATTAGGGATAAGGGTCAGTATTATAAAGCGTTAAAGCCTAGTTAACCGAAGGTTGACTCAATCTCAGGTTGAAATTATAAATAAACGTCAATGTCACTATTATCTCCAATCACGTCAAACTAAAAAGACAACTAGTTGACTTTCAACCTCAGGTTGAGTTTCAGCCGACGTTTATAATACGACGTTTATATAGGCTTAGTCCCAAAGCCTAAGCCCATTTTTATAAAATAAAATGACTGAATTTTGAGCTATCACTCAAAAAATATATTGAATAAATAAATAAAAAAACACGTCTATATTTCACAATGTTTTATTCACTTAAACCACGACTAATTTCACCCTTTCGGGCATTATCAAGTGAATGAACCACTTACAACAAATTACAACTACTTATAACAAGCAAGTACAATACAAATACAATATACAGTTACAATATACAGTTATGATGAGGAAAAACCTAAAAAGCTATAACATTTATCGCACTCTAATTGATAGACACCACTTTTTTCCAGGGGTGTGGTGGACTGTTTATGGTTAAAAATCAAACGTTTTAAATTAGAGGTGGTTTTGTAAGTGATCTGAAATTTTGATGAACACCCCTTTATTTTATTTCCTACTTTATTTGAGATATTGCCTAAATATGGTAAAACTTTATAGATTTTTTCTTCTTTTATGGCGTTAACTTTTGGGTAAATACAATGGTGTAATATGTTGTTTTTCTTTTTATGTATTGTATGTATGCGTACATATTTATGTATATGTATATATAAAAGTGGTGTCTATCAATTAGAGTGCGATAAATGTAATAGTGGATATATAGGGCAAACAGGTACATCTTTTAATACTAGGACTAAAGAACATAATTAGAAGTTATAAAAATGAAAAATCTGATTCCAATTTTAGCAATCATCTTTTAGAAACAGGACATCATTTACCTGATAATTTTATCCCTAAAATCCTCCATTTTTGCAACAAAAGCTCCAAGTTAAAGTTCTTTAGAAATTAACAAAGCTGGTAAAAACCCCAATGTTATTCTTTTAAATGACCAAATCGATTTGAATAGATCACTTTTGTTAAATTTATTTTAGGGTTTAAGTAATTCTTTTTCGGTTTTTCCTCATAACTGTATATTGTATTTGTACTGTACTTGGTTGTTATAAATAGTTGTAATTTGTTGTAAGTGGTTCATTCACTTGATAATGCCCGAAAGGGTGAAACTAGTCGTGGTTTAAGTTAATAAAACATTGTGAAATATAGACGTGTTCTTTTATTTATTTATTTATTCAATTTTATTATGGATTTTCACAAAGTAACGACCTCTTCAATTAATTATTCAAAAAATATATATTTTAATTCTGTCTTGGGATCCAAAATCAGCTTTAAAAACGAGCCTTCCATATCTATCTATCATATCACCAATATAAAGGTTGTACTTTCCATTTAAAACCATCGAAAATGCTCCACTCTGTACAATCATTTTTGCAGTCTTTCGTTCATGTTTCAACGTGCTATACATTTTCTTCGCTTCAACTAACAATTGAGGAGAAAATGTACGATCCTCCTATGAAAGCAGAAAAATGGATTCAACTTGTGGATCTTCTAGATGAAAACAAACTTAACGACATGCAAGATACGTAAGAATAAACTATTCAAGTTAAAATAATAATTTTGAACATTGTTTTACTTTAGTTTACTAGAAAGTTGGCCAAATACTTATACGTTTACAAAAGCGATATGTGAAGAGGCTGTTTATAGATTGGGCAAAACGTTACCAATGGTTATCCAACGACCGTCTATAGGTAGATGATTAGGTTAAAAACTTGATTCTTCTCTTATAATAAGTAAAAATTACAGTTGGTTCAACATGCAACGAACCTGTAGAAGGATGGATAAATAACATTTATGGTACATCAGGACTAGTTTTAGCAATGGAACTGGGTGTTTTGCGTGTTTTTGAAAATAATTTAAAAGCTCACGCAGAAATGGTTCCTGTAGACCTTCTTGTTAACAATATAATAGCATGTTCTTGGGATATTGGAACAAAGAGGTATTTTTTTAAATTTTAGAGCATTTTCATAATTTATTCCCCATAAGTACTTTTAGGTTAGAAACAAAAAATGAAAAATTAGAAAATGAAGTACCTATATACAATTTTGGTACTGATGAAGATAATACCATTACTGCAAGTTGGTGACGTTTAGAAATTAATTATACTGGAATAAAAATTTTGCTGTTTTAGATGAGTCATTCAAACTAGAAAATAAAATTTCCGAAGACAGACCACTATTGAAACAAATTTGGCATAAAATACACTTTCATACAACAAATCACCAAACCGCAGTAATTTTAACTTTTCTCCTGCATACAATTCCAGCTTTCGCTGTGGACCTACTATGTGGTTTAGTAGGAAAAAAATCTGAGTGAGTTTTTTTTTATTAATTCCCTCATATAATAACAACCAATCAGATTTCTTTATTTTATAAATAATGACCAATGACAGCTACTTCATACTGACGAAACTCTAGCAAGCTTTTTTTTAGTTTAACCGTGATTAATTCCCTCATATAATAACAACCAATCAAATTACCCCAAACCAGGGAATTAATCACGAATAAACAGAACCTAGCTTTTATACACCCCTGACTTATGTCATTATCTGTCATTATTTTTATAATTTTTCAAATTCAAAATATTTTGACGTTTAGGATTTTATATTTTTTTTCTAAAAATTGTTATTAATAATTCATAAAGCCCTGCAGCAAACCACAAACATAATTTGGAAATTAATCTTAATACAGGGTGAATCCTAACGTACGGATCAAACTGATAGGGGACCTAAAGAGGACCAAAATATAATTTTTTTTTAATAAACTTTTAATCAAAATCGAATAATAACAAAGTTACATGGGTTTTAAGTTCTTGTAAACCTGAGCATTTTTTATTAAAAATAAAGTAATGACTTACGTTTTGAATTCAAATTTGGAATATTTGAGAATTATTTAAACGAAGTTCAGTTAAAATTTTAGTAAAATTTTTATAAGATGAAAGTTATGCCTATTTAAATTGTTCTTTAAAATACTCAGCGTGGGCGCTCACTTATTGGAAACCGCTGATTTATTTAATTCAATTATGTACGTCAAAATCAGTCAAAATTAATCAAATGTCAGAAATTAAATGGGTTATTTTGTATACGCTCAGCGGTACTCAATAGGTGGGCATTAATTTATAAGAACTTAAAACCCATGTAACTTTGTTGTTATTCGATTTTGATTAATAAAAGAGAAGACATCTGGTAACAATCATAATATAGTAAACCGAGTTGTAAACCCGTTTAAAGAACTATATTTTGGTAAATGAATTAAAGCTTATAGTCCAACAGAATTAGCAAAAATTCGATGGTATACAAAACAAAATTAGGTCCGTATTGAGACCTTTCTTAATATGTTAATTTGTACCTACACTTTAAGAACCCGAGTTGGTCACAGGCGCGCGCGTCAATAAATGGACTTAAAGAGGAAAAAAATGTTTGTGCGTAAAGGACCCCGCACAAATCTTATGGGAAATGGCCCTCGGTGAATTTTCCTAAAAATTTAGTATGTTGTAGTATTTGACCTACCGAACAAAAGTCTCCATGGCCACAAAGCCCTAAACCTAATAGTCTTCGTGTTGTGGAGACTTAAAGTACTGATAATCTTGTCACACACAATTGTAATTTTTTGAATTTTATGCATAACGATCACAGTCACACAATTCTTATAAGAAATAGCCCTCGGTGAATATTCCTAAAAATTTAGTACGTTATGGTGTTTGACCTACTGAACAAAAGTCTCCATGGCCACAAAGCCCTAAACCCAATATTTTTCGTGTTGCGGAGGCTTCTAGTGCTGAATAATGTTGTCACACACAACTGTGGTTGGATTTAATTATAGCTAGAAAAGTTTGATACAATTGTTATCTTTGTAATGTTGGAAGTTTTAGTAAGAATGCCTGGAATAGGCGACATTGATAATAGGCTGGATATTGCAATAAAACGGCGTGAAGATAATGATCTTCCAAACCTATAATTAGAAAATGACACAAGAGCATGTTTGAATCGCAATCAGGGTATTGAAAGAGAATTAACGAATATTGAAGAAAATTCCATGTGTCTCCGATTAAATATTGTAAAGCAGCGAACTTGCATTTTTAAAATAAAATTCAAAAAATCACAGTTGTGTGTGACAACATTATTCAGCACTTGAAGCCTCCGCAACACGAAATATTAGGTTTAGGGCTTTGTGGCCATGGAGACTTTTGTTCAGTAGGTCAAACACCACAACATACTAAATTTTTAGGAAAATTCACCGAGGGCCATTTCTTATACGTATTGTGTGTGACAAGATTATCTAAGCCTCCACAACACGAACAATATTAGGTTTAGGGCTTCGTGGCCATGGAGACTTTTGTTCGGTAGGTCAAATACTACAACATACTAAATTTTTAGGAAAATTCACCGAGGGCCATTTCCCATAAGATTTGTGCGGGGTCCTTTCTCGGAAAGGGTGCAACCCAGCGAAAAATGACTAGAGTACAATTTTATAGATAAGGCATTTTTACAAAACACACATAGTTTACTGGGACCATATAGTACAATCTTGTCCGATGAGACCAAAGAAATATTCGAGGGGGGGTGCCGCACACACCCTTTTTTAACAATTCTAGATTGGCCGTATTTTATCGTGAAAAGTAACTTCGCCGTATATTTCGAGGGTGCAGAATTCATATGTGACAACAACGAATCCATCTGAATATCTGCATCCGTGTAAACACGCCGTTTTTTCCTCTAGTTCTGTAGGAACACTCTTTTAAAGGTTTTTAAAGAGCTCGGGTAAAATGATACTAGACTTTTTGTTAATGGAATAAAATTTGGTAAATTGTTTACTGGAACCATATTGACAAATTCTGTCCGATGAGACCAACAAAAATTCGATGGGGGCACCTCTTTAATGCGGAGTATATACGATGAATACCTCAGGTACTGTGAACTTGTGGAATGGAATGATACTCGAAACATAGTTTACTAAGACTATATTAACAAATTTTGTCCAATGAAACTAAAGAAATATTCGAGGGGGAGTGCTGCACACACCCTTTTTTATCAATCTTAGATTGGCCGTATTTTCTAGTGAAAAGTATCATTGCCGTATATTTCGAGGGTATTGATTCAATCTGTAACAACGACAAATCCATCTGAACATCTCCTTGTGTGTAAACACGTCATTTTTTCCTCTATCGGTATAGGAACGCTCTTTAAAAGATTTTTTTTTAAATCGGTTAAAATGTAACAACTTTCCAGGTAGGCTTGTTAACGGCCGTATCCTAAGCAACTACGTTACGATTTTACGGTATTGCTTACAGATTTTCTTAGAGTCGCAGCTTTAATTTTGGCCGACGTGATGTTCAGATGGATTTGTCGTTGCCACAGATTGAATCAGCACCTTCGAAATATACGGCGATATCTTTCACGAAAAAATACGACCAACCTAAGATTTATAAAAAAGGGCATGTGCACATGTGCAGCGACCCCCTAGAATTTCTTTTGGTCTCATCGGCCAAAATTATTCCATATAGTTCCAAGAATGTATGTACCCAGTTTCACTCCGTTAACGAAAAGTCCAACATCATTTTACTCGACCTCTTTTAAAAGTTTTGAAAGTGCTACCCTACAGCCCCAGAGGAAAAAATAGCGGCTTTGTGCTCATAGGAACGTTCAGATGGATCTGTTACTGTGACAGATCGATTTAGCATATCCAAAATATACGGCAACGATACTTTTCACGAAAAAATACGTCAAGTACCCCTTTTTGAAGAAAAGAGGGTGTGTAGCTCCACCCTCGAATATATCTTCGGTCTCATCGGACAAAATTTGTCAATATAGTCCTAGTAAACTATGTTTCGAGTTTCATTCCATTAACCACATGTTCACAGTACCTGAGTATTCGTCGTGTATACTCCGCATTAAAGGGGGTGTGCAGCGACCCCCTAGACTTTCTTTTGTTTTTATCGGTGAAAATTACTTCATTATAGTTCCAATAAAGTATGCAATCAGTTTTATTCCGTTAACGAAAAGTCAAATATAATTTAAATCGACCTCTTTTAAAATTTTTGAAAGAGCGCTCTTACAGACCCAGAGGAAAAAATGGCGGTTATGTGCCTATGGGGATGTTCAGATGAAAGAGTTATTGGGACAGATTGATTCAGTACTCTCAAAATATGCGGCAAAGACACTTTTCGCGAAAAAGTAGGTCGAGTACCCCTTTTTGAGAAAAAGGGGGTGTGTAGCGCCCCCCTCGAAGATATCTCTGGTCTCATCGGACAAACTTTGCCAATATAGTTCCAGTAAACTATGTTTCGAGTTTCATTTTATTAACTGTAAATTCAAAGTACCTGAGGTATTCGCCGTGTACCATTTGCATTAAAGGGGGTGTCCTGCGGCCCCCATCGAATTTTTTTTTTGGTCTCATCGGACAAAATTACTCGATATGGTTTCAGTAAACTATGTACCGAGTTTCATGCCATTAACCAAAAGTGCAGCGTTCCATAGTTTTATGTGGCGTAGACTCCGTACTATAATAATTAAACTAAGGCACAAAAAAATGAAATAAAAAAATTATAAAATCAAGTATTCAGGTGCCAAAACAACTACCCTGCAAAACCAACAACATGGTTTTTCAGCGACAATTTTTTTTTGTACATAATCATGTTACCTTTTTAAAAAAAATTGTCTTATCGAATATAATTCGACTTCATTTTTCAATCTACAAAAAATTGACATTTGCACTCAAGTGCCAAAATGCCTAAGGTAATTTATTTCGACCTTTTTGAGCATTATTAATGCAAGAAAAAAGCCCTCGCGCTGCGCGCTCGAGATTTTTTCAGATTAATAATGCTCAAAAAGGTCTCAATAAATGTACTATCAGTCACAAAGCAATTAGCCAGGGTGGCCATTTTTGCCTGACAACCTTTAAATAGCAACCAACTATACACGCTGTTCGTGAAAGCTCGTTTTTGTTGGTTCCTTTGCAAGTTGTTTATGACAACACATATTTTCAAGTAGTATTTATTTTTTTATGGCCAAGTAAAGAATTAAATTTATGTAATTGTTTCCATTTAATTTATTGTAGTTTTAGATAAACAAAACTCAAAAACGTATTGATATTTTTTCAATATAAGAAACATTTATAAATATTATTAATTTATTTAATAGAACAATTAAGAATTCAATTTGTCCGTATCCAATGAAATGTTATTAAAGACTATAAATTTATTTTTCATATTTTGACATCTTATAGAGCACACTATTAGGTTTATTTATATTAATTGCGTAGTTTAGCATTAAAAAAATAGTTATTTAATCAACTAGTGTGTTAATAAGACCTATTTATAATCGAGACATTTTAACGCGTTATGATTAAACTGGAGAAAATCTAACTTTATTTTACGACAAAAATTCAAGTTTTCAATAATAATCTACAATCAAAGACAACATTGAAAACAAAAATGACAACTAAAGTCCAATGTAATTGGGGGTATAAGCACTTGGTTTGTTCAAAACTAACGGGTCTTTCTTTTGTAAGAGAGGTGCAGGTAATTTAAAAGTTTCCTTCTCTAATCTCCGACTTGAATATTGGGATTTAAAACTCAATAGTTTTGCTACTTTTCAACCCTACTTATTTTTAATTTTTAAATACATATTTTAAACAAATTGATCAACTTTTTAGTAATTTTTGACGTCAAATTCCCTTTTAAATTACTCTAGTAGTTTAAACAAATTGATAATTTTTTTATCAAATTTTGACCTCATATTCGTTTTTAACGACTCCAATAAGCAAAACTATCACCTGTGAATTTTTTTCCTCGGACTAATAAGGATTTTGTATGTTTTCGGAGTGGTTTTTAAGTATGATAAAAAAAATCAAAATATTGAGAATCTACTGTAAATTTGCTTAACTTTTTAGAATCTTGTAACTTTCAATATACAGGGGGACAATAATCTCAGGACATTGCATGGGTAACTTTGTTATAAGAAGAGATGCACAGTCGCCAGTCGGTTAAATTAGCAAAGTTGGGCAGAAGAAAAATTAACATTCTTGCCAAATTTCCTAGTTATTTAAAATAGGCTAAATAGCTAGAGCTAGAGTCGGTAAAAGTACCGGTGTTGTATAAAGATAAACCATATTATATGCATAAAGCAGTATACAGGGTGTCCCACTTAGCATGCTCACCATGGGGATCTCGTAAACTGTAAGAGATATGAAGTCGGTTAAATTACACCAAATGTAGCCTCTTTCATGGCCAATTCGATTCTACTTTTTTTTTGAAAAATTTTATTAGCACTTTAGATATTTAGAAAAAACTGAAAAAGTTCATTTTCTTTAAATGCCTATAACTTTTTTATTAATCGAAATAATTTCAATTTTCAAAAAAGGGATAATAGGCACTACTAAAATCAATAAATTTAATAAATAAAAGAATTTTTTTATAAGGCCGTTTTGGAGATATGATACAAAGTTACATTTTTTTAAACGCAACCTTAACCTCAATTTTATGTTGTTGCAAACCTAATTTCTTTCTCTTTTCAAAAATATACGGTTTTTAATTTTTCATTTTTTTAAATTTTTCAGTATTATTTTATGAATTTCTTTACACTTTTTTTTTATATTCTATGTTTAATTTCAATTGTTTTTTTATTCGATTGTTTCAAGGGAAATTTGATTAAAAAAAATTTTTTTAACATTAAATAACAAATTTATTATTTAATTTTATGTTACCAAACAAGAATTTGAAAAACTAAACCTATCTACTCTATATTTTTAAAAGGAGAAAAGAATTAGATATGCAATAACATAATATTAATACATAGTAGGCTTGCATTTAAAAAAATATAACTTTGCATCATATCTCCAAAACGGTCTAATAAAAAAATTCTTTTGTATATTAAATTAATAGGTTTTAGTAGTGCCTATTATCTTTTTTTTGTAAATTAAAATTATCTTGATTAATAAAAAAGTTATAGGCATTTAAAAAAAATGATCTTTTTCAGTTTTTTCTAAATATCTAGAGTGCTAATAATATTTTTCAAAAAACAAAAGTACGATCGAGTTGGCTATGAAAGAGGCTACATTTGGTGCCATTTAACCGACTTCGTATCTCTTACAGTTTACGAGATCCCCATGGTGAGCATGCTAAGTGGGACACCCAGTATGGAAGCATTTTGGTGAGTTCAAGTTCAACGAGGTAGCTTTTCCAGTATCCAGCCAGGATGTATCCGTTAAAATATGAACAAAGCAAATCAACTCCATAAAAGTTCACCATAAAGAGGATATTGTATCTTCTGTTTTGACAACACACGGTGCTTCTCCCGACTCTCTAGACCTTTAAAGCACTTTAAAGAGTGATTTTACGGTAATGTTTTGTAGACCATGAAATTATCTTTCCGACCTAACAAAAATATTTGTCTTAATTGCCATAATAATTATTAATCCATCAAAATAAATTAAAAGAGCAAACACATGTATATTACAACAAACTATTGATGAAAAAACAAAAAATCGACTTTTCGTTTTTTGACTTCATTTTCTTTATTATCAAAAATTTTGAAAATTTGACAGAACTTCTCTACAGCCATTTTGTATTCTACATTCGATTCCGAAATCACATTTGATATAAATCGTTTCGGTTTTCTGGAAACATCATCAACTTCAGTTTTTTAAATAGGTGCAATCTTTTGTTTTAGCGTCATTTTATAGAGCCTTTTTTTGCTGATTTCAAAAATGATCAAGCTGCTCTAGAATACTAGAATTAAAACAAAAGCCGGTAGAAGAAAACATAAACCCATGCCTCCATTACAACTAAATGTTTTTTTTTATTTACGTTTATTACAAAAATAAACTGAGTAAACAATGACATTAATGTAATTCATAAT
Source organism: Malthinus seriepunctatus (assembly GCA_963924605.1). Lineage (NCBI taxonomy): Eukaryota > Metazoa > Arthropoda > Insecta > Coleoptera > Cantharidae > Malthinus > Malthinus seriepunctatus. The sequence continues at coordinate 29,514,528 of OZ004601.1, read as the reverse complement.
TTAGGAAATTAAAATTTTATTACCGGTATCTAATTTTCAAAATCCCGAAATTTGTATTAATTACTAATCTAGGATATTGTGATTAAAAAATCGAGAGGATCTCGGAACGTCAGATTTCATTTTTTTTAACATTTTTTTTATCATACTTAAAAATTACTCCGAAAACATACAAAATCCTTAGCCCGAGGAAAAAAATTCACAGGCGATAGTTTTGATTTTTGGAGTCGTTAAAAACGAATATGAGGTCAAAATTTGATAAAAAAATTATCAATTTGTTTAAACTATTAGTGTAATTTAAAAGCGAATTTGACGTCAAAAATTACTAAAAAGTTGATCAATTTGTTTAAAATATGTATTTAAAAATTAAAAATAAGAGTAGGGTTGAAAAGTAGCAAAACTATTGAGTTTTAAATCCCAATATTCAAGTCGGAGATTAGAGAAGGAAACTTTTAAATTACCTGCACCTCTCTTACAAAAGAAAGACCCGTTAGTTTTGAACAAACCAAGTGCTTATACCCCCAATTACATTGGACTTTAGTTGTCATTTTTGTTTTCAATGTTGTCTTTGATTGTAGATTATTATTGAAAACTTGAATTTTTGTCGTAAAATAAAGTTAGATTTTCTCCAGTTTAATCATAACGCGTTAAAATGTCTCGATTATAAATAGGCCTTATTAACACACTAGTTGATTAAATAACTATTTTTTAATGCTAAACTACGCAATTAATATAAATAAACCTAATAGTGTGCTCTATAAGATGTCAAAATATGAAAAATAAATTTATAGTCTTTAATAACATTTCATTGGATACGGACAAATTGAATTCTTAATTGTTCTATTAAATAAATTAATAATATTTATAAATGTTTCTTATATTGAAAAAATATCAATACGTTTTTGAGTTTTGTTTATCTAAAACTACAATAAATTAAATGGAAACAATTACATAAATTTAATTCTTTACTTGGCCATAAAAAAATAAATACTACTTGAAAATATGTGTTGTCATAAACAACTTGCAAAGGAACCAACAAAAACGAGCTTTCACGAACAGCGTGTATAGTTGGTTGCTATTTAAAGGTTGTCAGGCAAAAATGGCCACCCTGGCTAATTGCTTTGTGACTGATAGTACATGCATTTTGACACTTTCATGCAAATTTTTTATCGATTGAAAAATGAGGTCTTGTGATATTATAACTGAAAAAACTTTGACGTTTAAACGTTCATGACATTTTTGTACCGTATTGCGTTTTAAAACAATTTTAATTTGCTTTTAGTCTTGGGTAAACAGATGTGATTTAAATTTATTGTTTAATTATTATTATTTCTTTCTTATAATTTTGGTGGCAAAAACATTTATTTTGCTATACCGGGTGTCCCACGTAGCATGTTCACCATGGGGATCTCGTAAACTGTAAGAGATACGAAGTCGGTTAAATGACACCAAATGTAGCCTCTTTCATAGCCAACTCGATCCTACTTTTGTTTTTTGAAAAATATTATAAACACTAGATATTTAGAAAAAACTGAAAAGTTGGTTTTCTTTAAATGCCTATAACTTTTTTATTAATCAAGATAATTTCAGTTTTCAAAAAAAAGATAATAGGCACTAAAAAAACCAATAAATTTAATAAATAAAATAATTTTTTTATAAGGCCGTTTTGGAGATATGATGCAAGGTTACATTGTTTTAAATGCAAACCTAACCTCAATTTTATGTTGGTGCAAAGCTAATTTCTTTCTCTTTTCAAAAATATCTCTATATATAAGAATCAAAGTCCTGAATGACTGACTGACCTATCATCGCCCAGCCCAAACCGCTGACCCTAGAATCGCGAAATTTGGAGAGTGTGTTCCTTTCACGATGTAAGCACCCACTAAGAAGGGATTTTTCAAAATTCCACTCCTGAAGGAATATACAGGGTGTTGAAATATTTTTTATTATTTTTTAATACTACCAAACCGCTGGCCCTAGACACACGAAATTTTGGAAATACATTTATTTGACGATGTAGACAGACACGTATTCAAGGATTTTTGTGATATTTGACTCCTGAAGGTATATACAAGGTGTTTATCTATACAGTGTAAGGAAGCATTGGAATATTATCATTCCCGATAGGAATATCAAAAAACTGTTTGATACGTCAAATCGTATTATTCAAAACCAAACATTTTCCGATAATTTTCATTTTTATACCCCTTACCCCCTTCGAGCAATGACGTCACCGGGATTTTTTTTAAATGATAATTTATTTTTTCTTGTGGAATCGGATAGTACAGTTTGTTATCGTCAGAATTTGATAAAAGGATTTTTTTAAATTCCACCCCTGAAGAGATATACAAGGTGTTGAAAAGTTTTAAGGTATTTTTTAGTAATCCCAAACCGTTGGTCCTAGAAACACGAAATTTTGGAACTGTATTCCTCTGACGAAATAAGCGAACACCCCTTAAAGGATTTTTTGAAATTCAACTCCTGAAAGAATATACAAGGTGTTTAAAGTTTTTTATATTTTCGTTAACAATGGAAAATCGCGGGTTGTAGAAACACAAAATTTTGGAAATATAATCCTTTGAAGAAATAGGCAAATTCTACGAAGGGATTTTCCACAATGCCACTCCTAAAGTGCTATACAGGGTGTTTAAAGGTTTAATAGTGTTCTTTGAGATCAGTTGATAAAAAATATGCTTCTTTTACCGACATAGACAGTAGACGCCCACCATCAAAAGATATTTCCAAGTGCAAATCCTAAGGGATATACATTCTACAGGGTGTTTAATGTTCAATCTTAATTTATTGGTTAAGAAAAATCGTTTATATACTTATTGTAACGCCATATACACATACACCAATAAGAACACCTATTTAAATGCAACTACCAAAAAAAGATACAGGGTGTTGAAAATTGTAATACTCATTTGTAACAGACACAGCGTAGCATTCTACATTCATTTAACTACGTAGGCACCATCCGCTAAGAAGGGAGTGTTCGAAATGCGACTACTAAAGTGTGGTACAGGGTGTTCAGAATGTTAATTAATAGTGCTCTGTAAGCTACACATACGATTAGCCTTCTACATACATTTCATGAAATAAACAAGTATTAAGAGGAATATTGTATAAGTACAATCGCGGTCATAGCAAATAGCCACCCCAGCCAATACGCCTAGCGCGAATTGTGGATGCAACCGTCACAACACCCCCTACTCAAACTGAGGGGTAAGTTTATTTTCTCAACGAGATGCCAACAAGTGATAAATCAACAACTTCCCCTTTTTTGGTCGTTTTGTAACTGTATGAAAGAAATAAGTTGTCTCAAATTCTAAAAGTGACTTATTTTCACTTGAACCATATTGGTAGTATAACCTTTTTTAGACTAACTAAAATAAATAAAAAATAATTATTAAGTACGTAATTAATTCATAATTTTTTTTTGTTTATTCGCGCTTAATTTTGCAACGCGTTGTTCGATTTGAATGATTCTGTTAATATTTTGATGTTAACCAATTAATCTTTTTGAGTAAAAAGATAGTTTCCTAAGTAGGAACTATATTTATTAATTGTTGCACTGCTAAAAAAGGAACAGATAAATATTTGTTTTATGAATTATTTAGAAAAGATGTTCTTTTTGTAGTTTATTAAGTAGGGATAATTGTTTTTTATCAAAAATTACTAATGTGTAAATTAGTATAATTACGCTTTCCATTAAAAATATTATTCAATTTACAACTAACAGATGGTTTTCACTTTTCACATAATAACCCCCGATTTTATAATCAAATTAAAATAGACTTTAATTTAAATAAAGGAAACTTTATCTTGAACTTGAAATTTCTGTCTCTAAAGATTTACATTACCTGCGCTTTTTATGACGTCATGAGTAAAAAGATACAAAGGATTTCTTTAAGCTCTCTTTTGTAGTACAAAATATTGACATTCTCTTTTACAGTTTTGGGTTTTTCCTAAATTTTTAATCACCTCTTTAAAATTTTTAAGTAAGAAGTCTTTTTAATGCTCGCTTGCAATTTTTCTATAAATCGATTGAAAATTGAAAGTTTAATTCAATTGTTTATTATAGTACTATAATCCATGCATTTTTAATAAGGGATTTTATAAACAGATCCGGTTTCTTTTAGTTATGAAAGATTTAAATACTAAAATTTCAAACAAATAATAACTATAATTTATTTAAATATAAAAAAATATAAATAATATCGTAACGTAAAATGAATTTAATATGAACTTACAAACAAACCAAATAATTAATTCATTAGGCTGTATACATCCATTCGGTATTTAACAAAAAAAATATTCACATTTCAAAACAGTTACAGCTTACAAAAACCAGAACACCTTAGGTAATAGTACATTGCAATACATGGTCGGTAAGTGCATAGTTAACAAATCCAGAAAATGTTAGCAAAACGAGACCCGTAGGGTCGAGTTTTTCTAATTTTCGAGATTTGTTAAGAAAAGCACTTAACGATCCGAGTATTGCATACTATTTTTTGCACAATCGTGAAAAATAACTAATAATAAATTCATTTTTTAAACTGACACTAGTTGACAGTTGTAAATAATTTTTATAATTTTAAAGTTTATTCAAAATAGTAACCGCCGGAGAACAATGTTGTCCCAGTAACAAGAATAAAAGTAACAAATAGCTCAAACATCTGTTTCACTTACCACCCTTGTGCTTTTGGTTAAATATTTCGAAATCATTATTTTATTGTTTCTATGGACACATACAATGGTTTGGTAAAATCAACTTTCTATTAGTATAAACATTGTTGGTAAGTACAGAATAGAACACGATTGTGCAAAAAAACATTTTTGATAACCTAAAAGACAAGACTCCAACATCTAATTAATGATTCAGAATTGATATTGATATGACATAAAATGCCTAAATTGCAAAGCAACTTCGAAAAAACTATAGATTTGCATATTATATGTAATTTATCTGATCGTAGCGTTGTTATTGTTTTTTATTTCTATCATTTCTAGATTAATTTTTTTTTTTAATTTTTTAAATTTTTCGATTTGTGGAATTACAGGAATGACATTTACGACATTAATATTTAGTTATTTAGTATTTAGTATATTGCCCATTATTTTGTAAGCACTCCCTCATCCTTGACCCCATACTGCCTACGAGGTTGGGGCAATAATTATAAACTTGCCAAATTGCCTGGCAATGCTCCATTAATTGTGCTTCCGTTCGTTCTCGTATTCCATTCCAGCCAATGTCCCGCCAACTTTTAACCACTGAGCCCCAAAGATTCTCAATAGGATTAAGGCCAGGAGACTTAGCCGGCCAGTCAAGCACTTCTAAATCGGGATGGTCAGCAAACCAATCGCGGACAACCCGTGCCGTGTGAATCGGCGAATTATCCTGGACGAAAACTGTCCTTTCATATTCCGCCACAGGATAAGCCTCTCTCACAGCAGGGAGAAAATGTTCTTCTAATAGCTGGATATAGCGGTTTGCGGTGAACCGTGGCGGCGATACTTGTATCAGCTGACCAGGTCCAGCTGCGGACATCCATCCCCAACAACCAATAGTTACCCGCCCGGAACTTGCGTTTTCCACGACGTGTTCCGGTTGGTAGCGGGTATTATTGGGGCGCCACAGCTTTACTGGTGCGTCGTCGGAAGACGAAAACGTCTTTTCATCTGTGAAAATGACCGCATCCCAATTTCTATCTATCGCTTGTCTCTAAATAAACCATCTATAATTAAAAATTCCAAAATATAAATAATATAACTTACCGATAATTCTACTTGGCGGAAAATTTGGGAAATATTTAGGCCTTGCTCAAGCAAACCCACTATCAAGCCTCTTTTTGCTTGCGAGCAATCTGCCTGTCCTGGTCTTCTCATTTTACAACACACACCAAACGACAAGGAAAAAATTAACAAAACGAATAACTAATAACGAATAACTAATAACGAATAACTAATAACGAATAACTAATAACGAATAACTAATAACGAATAACGAATAACGAATAACGAATAATGAATAACGTATAAAGAATAATGAATAACGAATAACGAACAACGCGAAGCACTGAGACTGAGAAGAACTTTAGCAGATCGAAAGATGCAACTAACTAACACAAATTTGGGAATTTGAAAAAAGGGACAGAATCTGTCCCTTTTTGTGATGTGATTTAGTGATGTGTTGCTAAATAGCAGTCTGCTATTTTATAACTGCTATTTGCCAAATAGCAGTTGTAGCAGTTATGCGCTTTGAAAAATAGCAGCTATTCAAATAGCAGTTAGTAAAAATAGCAAAAAGCATATAGCAGTTGTTAAAAATAGCAAAAAGCATATAATAGCAGTTAGTAAAAATAGCTAATAGCATATAGCAGTTAGTAAAAATAGCAAGTAGTGTACAGTATATACTCGTAGCATTTTGCATTGAACTTAACATAAAGCATAATAGCACTTTAGAAGCTGCGAAAAAAAAGATGATAGTTTAGCGACGATCAGGTAACATAAAACGATCTTTAATAAGTTTAAATTAAAAGTCGAAGTTTTGTTTGGATATGAATATGGACATAAATTTTGAATTATTTAGGAAGCAGTGTTTGTTTCAAAAACTTAAACAAAATACTATAAAAATTGAATTTTAAAATATGAGTTTGCTATCATGTAATTAGGCCGTAGGCCTGTTTGGTAGTCTCTAAGCATAAATAAATAAAAACAAACGCAAACACGATGCCCAAAACACAGCAGGGTAGTATTGAAAGAGTCAAACCATTGATGAATTGTTTCTTTTGAATGGGGCTTCAGGCAAATAACGTTACCTGTGAGGTTTAGCTAAGTACTTATACAAACGATTTCTATAAGTTTTCTTTTGTATTTGGGATTTTACTAAATTTTAGTGAAATTTCGTAAAAACCCAAAATTGTATAAGCTTTTTTGAATATTTTTGTACTACCAAAGAGAACTCAAAGAAATCCTTTGTATTTAATCACAAGAACTTTAAATGTTAAAGTGAGAAAATGCAAAGTTTTTTTCATTCTCAAACTCGCTTGAGACTAATTTATTTTCAAAATGTAAACGTGAAGTTTTAAATTGATAACTGAACAAATGACCTACTAAATGTGTTCGTTAATTTTAAGATGTACAACCTATCAAAGTTTGTAAACAATTTTTTTCCATCATAATTAATACTTTTTCAAAGTAGCTGGTAGATACGAAAAAGTAAAAAATTAAAAACTGGAAGTGTGTGCTTGTGTTTTAAAGTTGAAATGGAAACCAATCGAATTTCTTAACACATACTTACTAAGTACCTACCTACTAGAAATATTATAAATCAATTAAATTTTAAATCATAATGTAGGTAATAGACATTAACGAATTTCATTCGTACATGTCGGCTACAACTACACCCGTACTCCGGTGTAGGGATAACTGCTTTTAGTTGCTTTCTGCTATTATTACTGCTATTGCTATATGCTATATTGCTATTTTTGTCGATTTTTCTGCTTTTTCTAAAATAGCTGCTATTACAAAAAGCTGCTATTTTTAACTGCTATTTTTAAATAGCATAGCAGGTTCGTAACTGCTATTTAAAAATAGCAGTTTTCGACATCACTAGGACAGATAAATACAGAGGTATCTTGAAAAACGTAAACGATTTGCATAGAAATTTGCATCCGGTTTACTTCAGGGGGTAGGATTATATAAATTCTTTCCAAAGAGGTAAGAAAAACTAATTGAACAAGTGACAAAGTACAGAAATTACAATAGGGAACTGAAGCACTCGAGTATCCCCCTGGCGGCTAAATTTTCAACTACCTATAATGAGCTGTTTGCAAACAATAAAAATGAAAACACCCACAATAACAATAAAAAAGAAACAGGTAATAATTTAAAAAGAACTTTTAAATACAATCTACTCGCATAAAACCACCGTAAAACTGCTAAAAGCACGTTGGATAGCAAACAGCTGACCAAACAGCTCATTTACAGAATCAGCTGCTTGTGCGTCAAGAGCGCCCTCATCGGTAACTTCAGTTCCCTATAGCAAAACATTCTTTGAACCACCGACAAAACCAAATCTGGCCAGAAGAAGCAAAAATTGCTTATTTTAAAATTTTCTGGAAAATAGAATTTAATTTTTATTTGGCGCAAAACTAGTCTTTACTCTTTACCGCCATTTTTTGAAGAAGTAGTTTTTTCGAAGTTTTTCGAAGTATATATAGTTCCTACTTAGGAAACTATCTTTTTACTCAAAAAGATTAATTGGTTAACATTAAAATATTAACAGAATCATTCAAATCGAACAACGCGTTGCAAAATTAAGCGCGAATAAACAAAAAAAAATCATGAATTAATTACGTACTTAATAATTATTTTTTATTTATTTTAGTTAGTCTAAAAAAGGTTATATTATAATCCAATATGGTTCAAGTGAAAATAAGTCACTTTTAGAATTTGAGACAACTTATTTCTTTCATACAGTTACAAAACGACCAAAAAAGGGGAAGTTGTTGATTTATTAGGGGGCTGTCAGACAGACGTTTTTCAGCGACCGTCATAGACCGACCAAAATTTTGACACATGGTTTTGAATGTTATTAGGCGGTTGGCAGACAAACGTTCAATCGTCAGCGATTGGCGATAGTGACCATTATCGAATTATCAATGACTGTCGATGCTGTGCGGCTAATGATATTAAAAACCACGTCTTGAAAATTTTGGTCGGTCTATGACGGTCGCTGAAAAACGTCTGTCTGACAGCCCACTTACTTGTTGGCATCTCGTTGAGAAAATAAACTTACCCCTCAGTTTGAGTAGGGGGTGTTGTGACGGTTGCATCCACAATTCGCGCTAGGCGTATTGGCTGGGGTGGCTATTTGCTATGACCGCGATTGTACATGGAAAAGCTATAGAAAGATACAGGGTGTTCATAATTTTAATAGTCATTTGTAAAAGATACAGCTTAGCATTCTACATTCCTTTAACGACGTTGGTACCCGCTAAGAAGGGATTGTTTGAAATGCAATCACTAAAGTGCTATATACAGGGTGTTCAAAATGTTAAAAGTGCTTTGTAATCAACACAAATGATTAGCACTCTACATTTATTTGATGAAATGAACACACATTAATAGGGACATTGCATAAATTCAAATGCTAAACAATTATACAGGGTGTTGAAAATTGTAATAGTAATTTTAAGAAACACACTTTAGCATTCTACATTCCTTTAACGTCGTAGGCACCGGCTAAGAAGGGATTTTTTGAAATGCAACTACTAAAGTGCTATACAGGGTGTTCAAAATGTTAATACTGCTTTGTAATCAACACAAATGATTAGCATTCTACATTTCTTTGCTGAAATTAACACACATGAAGAGGGACATTGCATAAACTCAAATGCTAAAAAATTATACAGGGTGTTGAAAATTGTAATAGTCATTTGTAAGAGACACAGTTTCGCATTCTACATGCCTTTAACGACGTAGGTACTACCCGTTAAGAAGGGATTTTTTGAAATGCAACTACTAAAGTGCTATACAGGGTGTTCAAAATGTTAATACTGCTTTGTAATCAACACAAATGATTAGCATTCTACATTTCTTTGCTGAAATTAACACACATGAAGAGGGACATTGCATAAACTCAAATGCTAAAAAATTATACAGGGTGTTGAAAATTGTAATAGTCATTTGTAAGAGACACAGTTTCGCATTCTACATGCCTTTAACGACGTAGGTACTACCCGTTAAGAAGGGATTGCTCGAAATGCGACTACTAAAGTGCTATACAGGGTGTTCAAAATGTTAATAGTGCTTTGTCAGCAACCCAAATAATTACCATTTTACATTCCTGTTATGAAATGAACACGCATTCAGAAAGACTTTGCATAAATTCAAATGCTAAACAATTATACAGAGTGTTCATTATCAAGTAGTAATTTGTAATTACTCACTGTACCAGTGAGCATTTTACATTCTATTAACGACATAGCCACCTGCTAAGAAGGGAATTCTGTAACTTAGGTTCCTAGAGGACTATACAGGATGTTCAAAATGGTAATATATTTTTTAAACAACAGAAATTAGCATCTAATTTTCATTTGACGCCATTGCTACATTCTGAATGACGTGAATGTGTAAGAATGTGAAAGTGTAACGCACCTATTTATACAGGGTACTAATATTTACGGACGATTACTACATAAACTTAATCTTCGATGTTGACGTCCCTCATTGTAAAAAAATAAAAATATCAAATTTCATACTCATAAACTATTCTATATTAGTACATAAAAAGTAAATGGACATAAAATAAAAAGGTTCCGTGGCGAAGCTCGGGTACCCGGCTAGTATTGTATAATCCGGTAGCGAATCTTTTCCTGTATGCAGTGATATAATAGTAGTTTATGATATGCGTGTTAAAAGGGACGGGTTATTTTGTAAGTTTGAGAAGATTACGAAACGAGTGAAACGAGTTGAGTAACTCAACGAACAAAATAAAATCACTTTTAACACAAATATCATACAATATTTTTTATATTTCGGCCTTTAAAATGAAAAATTGTAACAAATTTAAAATTTCAAAATTGAGGTTATTTTTTGTTGGTTGGTACTTCTGTTTATAATATAATGACGGTACTGACGTTTCAAAATTTTCTAACTATAAAATTATATTTTTTTTCGTCTAAAATGTATTGAATTGAAATAAAAATTAAATAAAGACCTAAGTACATAAATATTAAATATTCTTTAAAATTTTAATACACAAAAATAACGTTTACTACAAAATATAAATTATTTATATTCCTTATTGAAATTTATCGCATGCTAATGTCATATTTTTGAACAATTAAAAGTTTACTATTTTCACAAATTTTTACAAGTTAAATTTCTAGATCAATTTTTTTTCTATAAAAGAAATTTTAATTTAAATCTATAAAAGTACACACAGTCCAGTTTGATTCTGATTACCATAAACATGGTATTTACCTGTCGTGTCAACCGTTGACGTTTTTCACTATTAATAAGACAATTGGAACTTAAATTTATTGAAAGTCCGTTTGGCCTGATTGATAGAAGTGCGACGAAAAAATACATAATACCTACCAACTTCGAAAATAGTTATTTATGTATCTAGAGCCTAAAAACGCTTTTAGCTCGTGATACATACAAAATTTTTCCTCCTTTTGCAAAATTAAATAAATTTTACTTGGAGTTTTTAGGTTATGTATGACAGTTGTTGAAGACACGCCTCGTTTTAAATATGTCGTACTTCTTTTTTGATTATATTGTTTCTATGTATAATTTTTTTGTTTATATACTTTCCTATGTACAATTTTTTCTGGTTATGTACTTTCGTTCGATCGAAATGACTAACTTTAGACGTGCATTCATGAAGCGTAAAGTACGATTTTAGACGCAAAAGTAGGAAAAATAAATTTGACTACACTTTCAGACACGCCTTCAGCTATTACGAAACTACTTTCGGTATCGTAATAGCTCCATTACAGAACCGAAATATAAAAAAATATTTAACATTCTTTTGTTTTAAAAAGGTTTATTATACAATTAAATATCTAATAATAATTGGCAGTTGACGTTGACTGCCCACAAAAAATTTGAGAGTTGTCAAAAAATTTGACATTTTTTGTCAAAAAATGTTGACGTTTATTTTTTTTATTTAGTGATTATAAAAATGTATAGTATTCTTTTGTTTTCTAACTGTTTTGGTCTTAAAATAATCAACTCAATCGGAAAGTCTTGTGTTGACACAACAGATATTTTTTTTCTACTATATTTTTAATTTCTATTATTAATTTCAGATACGTGAAAACATATAAAACGTTACAGGCACATGTCGATGTAATATCTTATTTTGCGGTTAGAGAATGGTTCTTTCTAAACGATAATGTTAGAAAATTGTTTAACAAAATGACAGAAGAAGATAAAAAAATATTTAATTTTAATATGAGAACTTTAGATTGGAATGAATTTTATCGACGTTTCTATAATGGAGGTAGATTGTACCTTTTGAAAGATCCTATGGAAACAATACCGGCAGCAAAAAGAAAACGAACGTATTTAAAAATTGCTCACTATACACTTGTGACTACACTTATGTGCTTATTATTGGGAATGTTCTACTTTATGATGTTATTATTTAGATAAAATAGTTGGGATAATTATACAAAATCGGTTAAATAATGGGGAGTTTTGCATTTTGAAAGTGGTAATTAGGTTTTGTAAAATTATCATAGCCGATAGGTATGAGGTAAAAAGTGAAAAATTCCATATTTTTCCATTGCTAATAACTAGAGCCCGGATTTATAAGCATTTATTATTTCAAAATAAGCGCTTAAAAAGCTTAAAAACAACGGATGTGGCCATACGAAGAACTTTTTCTGCCCGTCAAATCTTGTAGTTATTTTTTATTAAAATTTAATTTAATATCTTCTTATAAATAAAATACTTATACAGTGTGTCGCATTTAAGATGAAGACACCCCCATATTTTTGCTATTTTAAGAAGTACAGGTTTGAATTTTTGCACCGTGATACAGATTGACGAATCACATTTTTTAAGGTTCTCAATTTAAATTCTCGATATTTTGTTTCGCGTTGGAGATACGGAACAAAGTTATCAGGTAAAGTTGTTTAGAACTTAATTTTGGCCTTCATTGCCAAGTTTCATTACAAAATTCGAATTTTTATTTTATTAATATTTCTTTGTACCTAAAATGTTTTAAATTGAAAATATCTCAAATTAAAAATGCTAATTTTGATATGAAACTTGGTGATAGGGCTCAAAATTGAATTCTAAACAACTTTTGCTAATAACTTTTTTCTGTATCTCCAACCGTATTCTCCGTAGAATGTTTTCAAATGAAAATGTCTCAAATTAAAAACCCGAAGTTTGGCATGAAACTTGGTGATAGGTGTCAAAACTGTATTCTAAACAACTTTGCTTAATAACTTTTTTCCGTATTTCGAACGCGAAGCAAAATATTTAAAAGTGGCTCTGTTTGCGAGGTCTTAGTAGGCTAGGTTTAAAGTTTACATTTAAGTTGAATACCTTAAAACATGTGACCCATCAACCTGTATGACTATGCAAAAGTGCAAATCTATATTTCTTCAAATAGCGAAAATATGGGGGTGTCTTCATCTTATATGCGACACACTGTATTAAAAAAAACTTTAAAAAGTGCACTAAAGAAACGTTTGGGTATTGAAGTTAGGCCTGAAAACAGTTCCTCGTATGGCTGTATCCGTTGTTTTAGTATTAAATTTATTTTTATGTTAATATAAATTTACATGTTATTAAACAGTCTAAGAGCCCGCGTCGCAAACCCTTACTATTAAAAAAGCGGTATGAAATGTAGATTTTAATATACCTTGGTAGTGACCTATGTATACAAAACGCTTGGTCTGTCGCGCCGCATTTAGCCGGAAGTTAAGAAAATTTAACTTTTTATAGTGGTTTAAACCATGTTTAAACGTCAAATTTTTTCGATTCCTGTACTTTGAAACTTGCAGATTTGTGAGATCATTAGCATTACGTCGTAGCTGGTACTTATTGCTACAACACCGTAACTTGGTCTGTCACTCATCGCGCGACCGGAGAGTGTTATCAAACCGATGTTGTTGGATGTTTTTAATAAGAAATCATTATAGGCATTTCAAGCTAAGCCACACGCTGTCTTGCGGCAAGATTTTTAACTAGCGTTGCAATGATGTATAAATGTATACTTTACGTGTGTATTCAAATGCGAAGTTGAGAGTTTTCTAATGAAATTATGAGTAGAGTTTATTGTTCAGTTTTCGGGTGTAATTCTATGCGTATATAAAAGAAATCCCCAAAAAAATATAACAATAACGTGAAATGTAAAAATTTATAGGTTAGAACTGAGAACACAAACGAGTATTTGAATAAATTTGAAATGTGCTCATGCTCAGTTATTTTAATATCATTGCATCGTTAGTATCAACATATCCGCTAGAAGCGCGACAATCTTAATTTGATTATAGATTACAATTACAATAGGTAATTTTTATAAAGTTGCATCAAGTTGCATAATTTCACATTTATTTGTCTGTTTGTGCAATGTAAATTCTGCTTTACACGCAAAAAGTCGCAAGTTCGATTCCGGACAGAAGCAATTTTTTTTTAAATTCTATTTTTTATTAAAAGTACTCCATTATAATGTATGAAATTAAAGCTCGTGACATCGGCTACAGGCATAGGAATGGCTGGAAGTACTTGACAAACCGAAATTTAGTCCGTCCCTGAGTCCCCAGTTTCCAGCTTGAGATACAAGGAAATCATTTAATTTTTTGTATACAGCCTTACGAAATCGGCGCAGCATTGGTATATCGGAAACTATAAGAGATACAAAGTCGGTTAAATGGGGAAAAATGTTTTATATTGTGAGCCCATTTTGAAAGTGTAATTAGGTTTTGAAAAATTATCATAGCCGACTAGATATAAAGTAAAAACTGAAAAAGTACGTATTTTTCTTTTGCTAATAACTTCTAAAGTAATGGAAATATAAAAAAATGGTTCAATTAAAAAAATAGATATTTCTAAGTTTGTCAGTGTCGTAGCAATAAAATTTTTTTGGTGTTTAATTTGAAAGATATGACACAAACTTACCTTTTTTTAAATACAAAGACTATTTTATTTTAACTTCAAAAAGTGCTTATTTTTTTCAACGATATGTAGATCAATAAAACAATTTCTTGTTTTTTTCCAAAAAAATTTTTTTTTTTTTTAAAACTAGAAATTGTTTTATTGATTGTTACATATCGTTGAAAAGAGAAAAAAATAAGCATTTTTTTGAAGTTAAAATAAAATAGTGTTTGTATTTAAAAAATGGTAAGTTTGTGTCATATCTTTCAAATTAAACCCTAAAAAATAGTTTTTGCTACGCCACTGACTAAAACTTAGAAATATGTATAAATTTTTTTATTTGAACTCTTTTTTTATATTTCCATTACTTTAAAAGTTATTAGCAAAAGAAAAATACGTACTTTTTCAGTTTTTACTTTATATCAATTTGATTATTATTTGACTTTATATCATTATTTGCAATAATGTGGTTTTGTGCCTTTTATTGATGCTCTTATGATATTGTTTAACTTTTGACTTGTCACAAACTATTGTACATAATATGTAAAGTGGTAAATAAATATTCTTCTTCTTCTCTTCTTATCTAGTCGGCTATGATAATTTTTCAAAACCTAATTACACTTTCAAAATGAGCTCACAATATAAAAATTTTTTCCCCATTTAACCGACTTTGTATGTTTTATAGTTTCCGATATCCCAATGCTGCGCCGATTTCGTTTTGAATTTTAAATTTTATTCCATTTCCGGTTAAACCGAAAATCAAAATATAAAGTGTTTGGTATCGTGTAATAGCTAATTTTACTATGTTTCAAAATACTGAAAAATATACAGAGCGTTCCTAAAAATTTTGATATTTTTGTCATTTCCGGTTTAACCGGAAGCATTTTGTTAACCGAAAATAGTGTCAAATAATAGATATTCATAGGATTGATATAAATATCCAATATCAAGTTTTCATTATTATTATTATTTTTTTCACTTTAACCCTAGAAAGGCCAATGGGGTCTTTTAGATCCCATTTCATTTTTAGACTTAGATTTTTATACTTATAATCCGTTCACTATTTATTTGCGCTATAGTTGGCCATGAACTTTTATTTTTTGGTTTACCAAAATAGAAAGTCCCTATTAAGTTGACTGACAGCTCTTGACAGTACCAAAAAAATGACAGACCAACTATTAACACAATTGAATAAAAGCCGCTACTCTACAATACTTAACCTAACTGATTTTTTTTCTAATTTATACCGGGTGGAATCTGTCACCCTAACATGGCCAACCATAGCGCAAATAAATAGTGAACGGATAATAGTCTGTTATACCACAATTCTTTTAAAAGAAAGTTGCAATTTGTTATTTATTTATATCTAGGATAGATAAGTAAAATAAAAAAAGAAATCAAAAATCGGTTAACATCTTACGGTCGCGCATCTTCCTTCAAAGATCGGAAAAATAAGTGAAATTCAACTAATCTTCGTGACTTTTAAAAATGTGTCAAACTAATTAAGGTCGAACCGCTATAATACCGCGGAAAACTTGTCCCCAGCTCCCTAGGATAGATTAGTAAAATAAAAAAAAGAAATCAAAAATCAGTTAATAACTTCCGGTCGCGCATCACCCCGACAGCCCTGTCTACATCAGACAGATCTAAAATTGAAAAAATATATAACAAACTAAAGAAAATACGTTTGTGTCAAAAATAATTTTTATCGTTATTGTTTAATTACGTGATTTATCTTTTATAACTTATAAGACTACAGAAATTGTTATGTTAATTAATAAATTTAGTTATTGGCAGTAATTGTTAAAATGCTAATTTTCTACTGCTAAATTCAAATTAATTTGTTTTTCTGCATTTTTGCTGGTTTATATACATAATATGTTTCTAAATATTACCTAAAAATAATAATAAACTTTAAATTTATTTTTTGTAAGTAGTTAGAAATTGTTAGATATTGTCAGAAATTGTTATGTTAATTAATAAATTTAGTTATTGGCGGAAATTATTGTAAAATGTTAATTTTCTACGGTTAAATTCAAATTAATTTGTTTTTCTGCATTTTTGCTGGTATATACAGGATGTATCAAATTTCGTGTTAAGTACAGGGATCTCGCTTATTAGCGTAGATAGAGAGTTGGTTAAATGGACAAAAATGATCCTTGCAATATGCCTAAACAAAATCAATAAAAAAATTTACCCCCTCCATAAAGTTTCAGAAATATGGCGGAAAATAACAAAATTGGCGTTTTTAATTTTTGGCTCTAAAATCGTTATTTTAAAAGATATTTTAAAACTGAAAAGACTTTCTTTAGGGAACTTTTCTTGTATTTTCAGATGATGCCAATTAATTTTCGTTAACATTATTACTTTACTTTATATCAATATCCTTTACTTTATATCAATATCAACTTTTGTTTTTCATATGGGAGCTATTTTAAATTTTTATACCATCGGATAGAGAACAAAATCCTGATTTCAAAAATGTATAATATGTCAATAAAATATCCACAAATAAACTCAAAATTACAAAACAAAGAATATTTTATTGCAAACTGAATTTTAAGTTTTAAATAGCAATACCAGAGTAAATAACAATTGAATTTGTTTTACGAAAAAACAATTTTTTCTTCAAACGTCAAAAAAAGTTGACATTTTGTTTCTGAACAAGTAAGGTTAAAGTTCTACTTTTACATAGACAAGGTAAAAGTAAATTCTAACCATAAATGTTTACAACAAATTGTAACGTAAAATGATATTTCTAAGCATTTGTAATGTAAAAAGGTAATGTTTTTATAAATTTTCTGTTATAATTTATTCGCTGCGTTTAATAATTAGCTTCTTTTTACAAGTTAAAGTTAATTTTTAAAAATATTTGACAATTGAACTACAAATAATTTTCAAGAGATGGCGACACTTCGAAAAATTTTATTTTCGGTTTTTCTAAGTTTTACGTTCGAAGAAAAAATTAAATGTTTCATACGGAGTAAAAATGTCACTTTTTTCAGGCTAGTCAGTAGGGCTTCCATACTTTCCAACTTTTCATACTTTTACATCCTAGGATGTAAAAGTAGAACATCCTAGGATGTAAAAGTATGAAAAGTTGGAAAGTAAACTTTATAAACTTTATAAATAAACGCAGCGAATAAATTATAACAGAAAATTTATAAAAACATTACCTTTTTACATTACAAATGCTTAGAAATATCATTTTACGTTACAATTTGTTGTAAACATTTAGGGTTAGAATTTACTTTTACCTTGTCTATGTAAAAGTAGAACTTTAGCCTTACTTGTTCAGAAACAAAATGTCAACTTTTTTTGACGTTTGAAGAAAAAATTGTTTTTTCGTAAAACAAATTCAATTGTTATTTACTCTGGTATTGCTATTTAAAACTTAAAATTCAGTTTGCAATAAAATATTCTTTGTTTTGTAATTTTGAGTTTATTTGTGGATATTTTATTGACATATTATACATTTTTGAAATCAGGATTTTGTTCTCTATCCGATGGTATAAAAATTTAAAATAGCTCCCATATGAAAAACAAAAGTTGATATTGATATAAAGTAAAGTAATAATGTTAACGAAAATTAATTGGCATCATCTGAAAATACAAGAAAAGTTCCCTAAAGAAAGTCTTTTCAGTTTTAAAATATCTTTTAAAATAACGATTTTAGAGCCAAAAATTAAAAACGCCAATTTTGTTATTTTCCGCCATATTTCTGAAACTTTATGGAGGGGGTAAATTTTTTTATTGATTTTGTTTAGGCATATTGCAAGGATCATTTTTGTCCATTTAACCAACTCTCTATCTACGCTAATAAGCGAGATCCCTGTACTTAACACGAAATTTGATACATCCTGTATAATATGTTTCTAAATATATTACCTAAAAATAAAAATAAACTTTGAATTTATTTCTTGTAAGTAGTTAGAAATTGTTAGAAATTGTCAGAAACTGTTATGTTAATTAATAAATTTAGTTATTGGCAGTAATTATTGTAAAATGTTAATTTTCTACTGCTAAATTCAAATTAATTTGTTTTTCTGCATTTTTGCTGGTTTATATACATAATATGTTTCTAAATATTACCTAAAAATAATAATAAACTTTAAATTTATTTTTTGTAAGTAGTTAGAAATTGTTAGAAATTGTCAGAAATTGTTATGTTAATTAATAAATTTAGTTATTGGCGGAAAATATTGTAAAATGTTAATTTTCTACGGTTAAATTCAAATTAATTTGTTTTTCTGCATTTTTGCTGGTTTATATAATATGTTTCTAAATATATTACCTAAAAATAAAAATAAACTTTGAATTTATTTCTTGTAAGTAGTTAGAAATTGTTAGAAATTGTCAGAAACTGTTATGTTAATTAATAAATTTAGTTATTGGCAGTAATTATTGTAAAATGTTAATTTTCTACCGCTAAATTCAAATTAATTTGTTTTTCTGCGTTTTTGCTGGTTTATATAATATGTTTCTAAATATTACCTAAAAATAAAAATAAACTATAAATTTATTTCTTGTTCTTCTTTCTTTTTTCTTCACAATTAAACTTAGTCGCTATTAAAAAATAACTTTTAATTGTAATTTTCATATTCTTGGATTTGGTAACCCTTTATAATAACAACTAGCGGGTCACCCCCGTCGAAATTCGACTAAGTAATTGTAGAGATGAATGTGTTAGAAAAATGAAATTTTCAAAAATTATTATAATGCACTTACTACCTACACCGATGATTGTTTGTTAATTTATTATTTTAAAAAAATTTATGAAACGGTAATTTGAAGAAAATAATTAGTGCTGACATATCTGGGGGTCGACAGCTTCAATTAAAAAAAAAATAGCAGTCACCCCCGTCGAAATCGACGAAGTTTTTGAAGATATGAAGGAGCTATGACTATTTTATAAAAAAAATTAAGAAAACTAACCTTAAAGATAACTAAGCGAAAGAGGGCAACATAAAAAACCGTCTCAAAAATCCAAAATTCACGAAACGTAATTAAAAATGCACGCACCAACCTGATCATATCGCGTATTAGAAACGTACTGGTCGAATAAAAGTATTGAAAATTTTATCACCACTACCAAATGTATAATATGTGTGCCTTATCGTATAAAACCAAATACTATCTACATTTATTCTCATTTATAATTTTTAAAATTGGATTATTTTAAATTATAAAATTGATTATTTTATTATGTATATTATAAAATATAAAACAATGTATGAAATTAATAATTTTGAGAAAAAAATTAGTGGTGACATATCTGTGGGTCAAGAGCTTCAATTTAAAAAAAAAATCATCAAAATCGGTCCAGTAGAAGTACGCTAAAATTAGCGGAAAAGAAAAGGCTTCGCGTTTTAAATATATGGATTATTAAATTGTGCATGAGCAGTGGAAGTTAGTGAAAGTCAGTGGAAGTTAGCGAAAGTCAGTGGAAGTTAGCGGAAGTTAGTGGAAGTTAATGGAAGTTCATAAAAGTTTGTGGAAGTTAGTGGAAGTTCCATGAGAAGTGGAAGTTTGGTGTACAAATTTTGGTCTGCGGTTCGCCCCTCGCATCACCCCCCCCCCCAAAATCACAAAAACTGATCAAATTTGATTAATTTTTGTAATTAAGAAATAATAAATTATTTGTTTTATAAGGAGACAAACTACTTTGACTCCGTATAAAACATTTAATTATATTTCAGGCCTCGTCTTCGTAAGTAATGAATATGTAGTTCCCCCGCCCCGCGCCAGATATCACGAATTTTAAAGAATGAATCAATCATATGCCCGTTATCACATTGTCCTCGCTAATATCGTATCATTCTTCGTTTTCGTGTCGGATTGAACGGACTAAACTTTATAGTTTATTTATAGTGCTTAGTGTAAAATTAAAAAATCATTCGTCCTTTTTGGTTATAAAAATGCCGAAGCATGGAAGCATTCAAGAAAGCGGAAGCAAGCAAGAAAGCATTCATTAGAAGAATCTAATGACAACCGCAGCTTCTTATCAGAAGTTGACTCGTTTAACCCTCCATTCAACGGGTGGGTCTAGAATCACACGAGCCAACGGGTGAAGCCTGTTACGCTCACTTTATATCTATAGCTAAAAAATAATAAGGTTGCAAGAATTGCACTGAAATTTTTTTAATTGAAAATCTACCTTATTCTTCATTATTTTACAGAAGAATTAAAGCGTAGGTCCTTTTGTTAGTTATTATTTTTTATGTTTAAATTTTTTATCCTTTTTTGACATTTTTTATTGAAAACTGTTTTTTATGGACTTTGAAGGAAAATAAAGTTAATTATCATAATACATTATTTAGTATATTGATCATATAAGCAGAAAATTACAAAAAAATTAAATTATAAAATTCTCAACACAAACTGCAAGGGCCTAAACTTCATTGAAATAGCAGGCTTCAATGTACTAAATACATACCCAAGCCTTACAAAACAGAAAAAATAATAAGAATTTTTGCTTATGTTGCACTTGTCACCTAAACAAAAAATTTACAAACAAGCATTGAAACTTAAAACCAATTATTTTTTATGGTCTGCAGATAAATTTTGCGCTTAAATAATGCTTTATAACAAAAATAATCGGTTATCACAAAGTTACACGAACCTACGGGTGAAGCCTGTCATAACAAACTGTGTCCTAGAGGATTCATTTTTTGAAAAAATTTGAAAAGCAAATGCTGATGATATGAGTTATTACAAGTTAAGAAGGTAGATAGAATATTACAATAAAAAGTATTTCTTTTTTTAAGTTACAGACAATTTTCACTTTTGCTTGCACTCACAGGCTTCACCCGTTGAATGGAGGGTTAATGATGTAAATTTAATTGGAAATCCTATCAGTGAAGTAAGCAAATTACAATTACAAAGTAATAATTAAAAATTTAAAATCTATGGTTATAATATTATATGGTATAATAATTAATTAACCTCTGTGGAGACGATCATAGTTTGTGATGACTATGCCAATTACGTTAACTGTTTGTGATAACAGTTTTAACTCCACCTGTGATGGTGTGATTGAGGTTTAGCTTGTGATAGCGACTTCTAATAAACAAAGATCTAAATTATTTGAAAATCCTATCAGTAAATGTAAGCAAATTATTACAAAGTAATAATTAAAAATTAAAATCCATGGTTATAATATTATATGGTATAATAATTAATTACCCCTGTTGAGACGATCATAGTTTGTGATGACTATGCCAATTACGTTAACTGTTTGTGATAACAGTTTTAACTCCACCTGTGATGGTGTGATTGACGTTTAGCTTGTGATAGCGACTTCTAATAAACAAAGATCTAAATTATTTGAAAATCCTATCAGTGAAGGTAAGCGAATTATTACAAATTAAAAATTTAAAATCTATGGTTATAATTTTATATTATGGTATAATAATTAATTAACCCCTGTTGAGACGATCATAGTTTGTGATGACTATGCCAATTACGTTAACTGTTTGTGATAATAGTTTTAATTCCACCTGTGATGGTGTGATTGACGTTAGGCTTGTGATAGCGATGTGTAATAAATAAAGATCTAAATTATTTTAATAAATTAATGATAACAGAGGTATCTTCATTTATAAATATTACTAATTATTAAAATTTATAAAATGTACCTCTGATGGTGTAATTCAGCTTGTTTGTGATAACTAGAGAGCGGATTCTAGGGCAATTGCCTTTTCGGTATTAATGAAGATAAATAAAATTAAACAATAGATAAGTACGATTCGCAAAAAAATGAATCATTTGACGTGCCTTTGTTTTTGCCTAAAATGCCTAAAATTGAGAAATTTCGAAATAAGCGCCTAAAACTCAAATATAGTTGCCTAAAAAGTAAATAAATCTGGCCTTAAATAAACTGGTTGTTTTGAGGAATTTCAAATCTATCTGCTTAAAATTATTTTAATTTTATTATTAAAAAATTTACTAAATTAATTCTTTATATTCGCATAGTGCCGCCGCCTCAGCTGCATCCGGTGATAGCAAGTTTGTTAGAGGGTAGTAAATCACAGATTTGCGTTAATTTTTAATGCAGTGAGGGTTATTTTAAAATAATACATTTTAAAATTGTTTTTCTTTAGTGTAGTTTTGTTCTTTGCAGCAAGTTGTATCAAATTATAGTAGTGTGTTCATCTGTTCATCAACATCGGCGAAATGCCAAAACAAAAATCTTCAACAAAATTAAAAATCAAACAGTGGCTATCGCTGTTAACCAAGGAAAAAGAAAATTTTGAACTACATAATTTAGACGAAGTATTTTGCAAAGCATGTGAAGTGGTAAGGCTGTAGCAATTTTAAAAATTGTTTCAATTTCTTCAGAATAGTAGTTTGTTTTATTAGAAGTAAAAGTGTCACTTTTTTTAAAAAAAGTACTTATACTCCGTATGAAACATTTAATTTTTTCTTCAAAAGTACTTATAAAAACCAAAAATAAAGATTTTTAAAAAAGCGCAATCTCTTGTTAATTTGTTTCACCAATAGGTGAAGGTGAATCCTATTTTGCTTAAAAATCGCATTATATACGAGGTGTTGCAGTTTAGTCAACGATATTCAATTTTGGACCTCTTTACCTGTATAAAATAAACTTGTTAATTTGTTATTTCGTGTGTAAAATTGTAACATCTTAAATTTTGTTTGAAACCTTTCTTTTTTACATACTGGTATGTAATAAACTTGTAATAAATTTGTTATTGCATTTGTAAAATTATAAGTTTTGTTTAAAACGTTTTTTTACATACTCGTATATAATAAAAACTTGTTAAAATGTTAAATTTCGTTTAAAACGTTTCTTTTAGAAAAAAAATTATTAAAAACGTAACTGCCTATTTTGAAAAGGTTAATGCCTATTTTGAAAAGGTTAATGCCTAATTCGAGTTTTTTTAGGCTTATTTATGAGGCTTTTTTTTCAATTTTTAAGAGCCTAAAATCCGCTCTCTAGTGATAACAAAGCTTAATTTGAATATAAAATTTTTCCATAATGGAAAGCGGTTTACCGTATTTTTATTTGGTTGGTTATAATAGGTTTGTTCCTACACAGCTCGAACTAGTTCGTAACTGGGCGGAGCATGCGCAAATTGAAATTTGTATTGCCAATTTTAATGTGCGCTTGCGCTGTTCAGTTCTGAACCGTTTTGAACTGGTTCGACTGTTTGTAGGAACAAACCTAATTACAAACGTGGTGGAGGCTGAATTACCTAGCACACTGAATGATGAAGTGCTTGAAATATTGGAGAACGATTGTACTTCAAATATTATAAAAGCACCACCAGTTGACAAAGATATTGAGACTCGCTGGAGCTACATTCTTAAAAACGGCCTTACCGAAGAGGATCGAGAGAAATTAATTAAGAAATGGCCTCCAGCAGGTAACTGCGCTCTAATGGGAGCACCCAGACTAAATTTGGAGGTAGCGGCAGCAATTACGGAGGCAGTAACACGTAGAGATATGCGGTTAGCTCAGCTTCAAGCTCAAATTGGTGCAGCTTTATCAACTCTGGAAAGATCCTTATCGCTACTTCTTGAAGGAGAAGGGGATAATCTCATCCACATACGTTTTTTAAGTGACGCTGGTTTCCCTTTGGCAGACTTACACAATTCAAGTTCAAAGTCACGAAGAGAACTTATTTCTCTTAACCTTAACAAGAAACTCCAAAACACCTTAATCAACGCTCAGGTAGATGGGTGATTATTCAGAGCTGACCTAGCTGAACGTGTAAAAGTTCAAAAATATTATCTTATTTAAAAGATCTTAAAATACCTTTAAAGGCCACACCTTCTCAAAGTTATGTGCCTAAGCAACCGAATTGGTCTATTGAAGAAATTCGCCAAATGAATGTTTCCATAAATAAATAAATTAAATTAGGAACCATTAACAATGTGAAGTCTTGTAAAGGTGAATACATATCTAACATTTTTCTTAGTGCCTAAACCCGATGCGATGGTTCAAAACGTATGATTTTGAATTTAAAACCTTTTAACGAGTACTTAATGTGTGAACATTTTAAGTTAGAGGATCATATTAGAACTGTTAAGAGCCTTATTACAAAAAATTTGTTTTATGGCCGGCTTAGACCTTAAAGATGCGTATTTTCTTGTACCTATAACTGATTCGCATAGAAAATATCTAAGATTCCATTTTAGAGGCGCGATACTTCAGTTTAACTGTTTGCCTTTTGGATTGAATTGTGCTCCTCTCATTTTTACAAAATTAGTGAGACCTATTTTAGCGCATTTAAGAGCAATGTTTAAAAAATGTCTCAGATACAAGAATTTTTTTTTTTTAGAAAAATTAGGTTCTATTATTAATTACGAAGAAAGTAGTTTAACTCCCAAGCGGGAATGTTTAGGTTTTATCGACAATTCTTGTGATCTCTCAGTTTCTTTACCACAAGTAAAGCGTTTAAAATTAATAAATGTTATTAAACACCTTGAAGCTAAGCGCAAATGTAAAATTAGAGATTTCGCAAAATTCTTAGGTCTCTTGACATCCGCCTATCCGGCTGCTGTTAAGTATGGATGGCTATATACAAAGTTATTCGAACGAATTAAGTTTGAAGCTTTAAAAAGCTCTGTAAATAATTATGAATCTAAAATGGATATTCCTTTAATGTTATCTATGATTTTGATTGGTGACTCCAAACAATCTTGATAGAAAAAATTCATTAAAAATATATAAATATGAGATGGAAATATTTTCGGATGCTTCAAAATCCGGATGGGCGTTGTTTGTGGAAGCAACAAGACACACGGGTTTTAGTCAAATGTCGAAAAACTGTGCCATCTTAATTATTTAAAATTGCTAGCTGCATTTTTTGGGTTGAAATGTTTTGCTAAAGACTTGACAAATGTTAATATTGTATTGCCCTAGATAATACTACCGCACTTGCATATATAAATCGTATGGGCCGTGTTCAGGAAAACTTATAGAGCACAAAATTATCTTTCAGACACCTTTAAAACATTTAAGTGAGGTGCTCTAATTCCCGTGTAAAAATAAATCAAAGTTCAAATAATTCATGGACCATGGACATGCATGTTTAGAACATGCGCTGTCTCTCCTGGCCGTAGCTCCTTAAGGAATTTTCTGACGCTAATTATACTGTTAAGAAAACTTATAGAGCACAAAATTATCTTTCAGACACCTTTAAAACATTTAAGTTAGGTGCTCTAGTTCCCGTGTAAAAATAAATCAAAGTTCAAATAATTCATGGACCATGGACATGCATGTTTAGAACATGCGCTGTCTCTCCTGGTCGTAGCTCCTTAAGGAATCCTCTGACGCTAATTATACTGTTAAGAGAACTTATAGAGCACAAAATTATCTTTCAGACACCTTTAAAACATTTAAGTTAGGTGCTCTAGTTCCCGTGTAAAAATAAATCAAAGTTCAAATAATTCATGGACATGCATGTTTAGAACATGCGCTGTCTCTCCTGGTCGTAGCTCTTTAAGGAATCCTCTGACGCTAATTATACTGTTACGAAAACTTATAGAGCACAAAATTATCTTTCAGACACCTTTAAAACATTTAAGTTAGATGCTCTAGTTCCCGTGTAAAAATAAATCAAAGTTCAAATAATTCATGGACCATGGACATGCATGTTTAGAACATGCGCTGTCTCTCCTGGTCGTAGCTTATAACAATTTGCAGTTTTGTTAATTGAGTGAAATTGTTTAAAGTTCTGTTTATTATCAAGAGAGGTCTCTAGTAGTCTCGTTTGGTATTAAATTAAGTCCTATTTGTTAATGCGCATGTGGATATGTTGAGTTAGCGGACAGGAAATTGTACTCGGGGACTTGATATCACGACGCTGAGTGAAAGAGTCGCTTTAAAGTTTAATAAAGTTATCAATGAGATATTAATTGGAAATCGAGTAAAATTTTGACATTAAAGTAGTCATCGATCAAGTTAAATAACACAATTATTAGTTTTGAGTGGATGTGTTAATTAAAACCAGTATTTTTAACAAGAAGTAAAAGTTAGAGAGGTTAACTGTTAAGATTGAAATTCACGTGGAATTTCATATTGTGGTTTCACCAGTAGTTTTTTACTTTCTTCAATGTTTATGGTTTGGATCCGATAATACTCAAGCTTTAATTATTCAATTTGGATCGATGAAGTTAATGTTCGATAGAAGTTCTTAAGCACATGGTTTTGGCTCGTAAGAAGTTAGCGAAATCATAGGACATCGACAGCATTGGATTCGTATCTATTAGTTTGTTATTATTTTCATAACCTTACATTCAGTAATTTATTAACGTAATTTTCAATTTATTTAATTTTGTATTATTTAAACGAAGTGTTGATTGGAGTTAATTTGAATTCATTGCAAATTTGTTTCTTTTATAACATCGCTGTTTATCGTGAGATTAAGTTATTAATGTTACAGTTATCGTCAACTTTTGTCGACTCAATCCGAGAAGTTAGAGGAAAGGCCTTTCAATCTGCGACTTCGATAGTGAGTGTTCGACGTTTGTATTCATTGAGGTACTGTGGTAAGTTCTTTTGAACACGTTTTTAATTTGATTTCAGAGATCGCAGTGGTGTTAATTTTGAGTCAGTTAGTAAATATTTTGGTTGTCATTTTCCTTCAGAATATAACCGCCTGATTAACACTTTGTTTGTAATTTCTTTAATTATCAATTGTATTGCTGGATTTTGCTATTTTGTAATTATTAATTAATTTATTATTGATACGATTGTTCGTAACGAAGTTCCGTTTGACTCGATTAAATTTCACGCCTAAGTGGTTATGCAATTGTTATTACACCAATTTATTACTCTCCGATACCTTAAGGTATTAAAGGAAAGTATTGTAATGGGGTAAAAAAAATTTTTTGAGATAACACCGGATATATGTATTTTGAGGTCCCCCGAGTCGATCTAGACCATTTTTAGAAAAAAGTCTGTGTGTGTGTATGTATGTGTGGATGTAGTTCCCCACGAAATCTCTGAAACGGCCGAACCGATTGACTTGAAATTTGGTATAGGGTCTTATCAGATAACGACGGAGTGCAGAAAGGAGTTTGTTCAAAATCGGTCCGCTAGGGGGCGTGCAATTAAGGAAATTTTGTGTTTTTTAAATGGAACTATATAATTTTTTTTAAATCATCCGATAGAGAACTTTTTTTTTTATTCAATGATATAAAATTTTTTAAAATTATTTTGTTTTTGAAAGAGTTTTTACGCAATCAAATATCTAATAATATTTGGCAGCTGACGTTTCTGACAATTGTCAAAAAATTTGACAGTTGTCAAAAAATTTGACATTTGTCAAAAAATTTTGACTTTTATTTATTTTTAATCAGTGATTATAAAAATGTTCAGTATTCTTTTGTTTTCTAACTGTTTTGGTCTTAAAATAATCAACTCAATCGGAAAGTCTTGTGTTGACACAACAGATATTTTTATAAAGGTTTGATAAAGGGTGTGATTGTAATAAAGAATTTGTCACTGTATGTGTTTGTTTTATTATCGAGATCTGGTTTTTAATGAAAAGAAGTGGAATCAACAACCTACGATCTTTCATTTGAATTATTTTATATTGGCAAAGTTGTTATTTAATAAACTCTGTTATAAGCTCCTTAAAGAATCTTCTGACGCTAATTATACTGTTAGGAAAACTTATAGAGCACAAAATTATCTTTCAGACACCTTTAAAACATTTAAGTTAGGTGCTCTAGTTCCCGTGTAAAAATAAATCAAAGTTCAAATAATTCATGGACATGCATGTTTAGAACATGCGCTGTCTCTCTCTTCAACAATTTTTGGCCCTCTTTGACTAAGTTTTCTGCAACACTCATCCTAAATTTTTTTTAAACATTGGACATAATTAGAAAGTAAAATGGTACTTGTCATATACCGTTGTAAAGAGAAGTTGAATTAGAACACGATTCTGTAAAAATATACAGGGTGTTCTATTTAAAAAACAAAAGTTACATATTTTCCCGCAAAACCAGTAGGCCATGGAAAAAAATTGTTTGCGCTATTTTGTAGATAAGGTATTGTTTGAAAAGTTTCTGATTTAACTTTTTGTTGTATCTTCAATATCTCAGCAGATATTAGCTGGACAGTAAAAAACCAACCACCCTGTATAATTGTAATAATAAGTACACACGTTTACTGTTCATTCGCCATCTTTTTACATCTATGATAATACTTCTTACTTCCGCTTCACCATAGATGTCGCTCCTCATCCCTATTTACATATTAACTAAATATAAAAAAATTTAACAAAATTCTCACATTAAATTAAATTAAGAGAGCTAATACTTGATTAAAACTGTTAAATAATCATAAGAAATCAAATTAAAGTTTTAACGATTAATTTATATCCATACATATGAAAAAAGCGAACTTCAAAGCCGGGAGTCGAACCCAGTCTCCCCAATTTCCGTTCGAGGGCTCTAACCACAGAGCTATAGGGGCTCGCTTCTTTCATATGTAGAATGGGTGCGTCATCATTCACACTGTGTTATGATTTGACGCGAAGAAAGCACTCAAAGTACCAAAGCTGGCACGTATTCAAATTAAATTAAATTAAGAGAGCTAATACTTGATTAAAACTGTTAAATAATCATAAGAAATCAAATCATAACATAGTGTGAATGATGACGCACCCATTCTACATATGAAAGAAGCGAGCCCCTATAGCTCTGTGGTTAGAGCCCTCGAACGGAAATTGGGGAGACTGGGTTCGACTCCCGGCTTGGAAGTTCGCTTTTTTCATATGTATGGATATAAATTAATCGTTAAAACTTTAATTTGATTTCTTATGATTATTTAACAGTTTTAATCAAGTATTAGCTCTCTTAATTTAATTTAATTTGAATACGTGCCAGCTTTGGTACTTTGAGTGCTTTCTTCGCGTCAAATCATATCACAGTGTGAATGATGACGCACCCATTCTACATATGAAAGAAGCGAGCCCCTATAGCTCTGTGGTTAAAGCCCTCGAACGGAAATTGGGGAGACTGGGTTTGACTCCCGGCTTGGAAGTTCGCTTTTTTCATATGTATGGATATAAATTAATCGTTAAAACTTTAATTTGATTTCTTATGAAAATTCTCACAGCCGAAATACTCCCCTCATAATAGACTTTTACAAAGTAATTGTCATTATCAGGCAGTTGGACGTGCTTCAGAGGGCATGTTAAGCCATCGGTCCATGTCATTAGCTTAACTCTACTTAGTCTATAATTTAAATAAATAATTATTATTCGAAGAACAGATCTTTTTGAGATATCGTCGCCTTAAAGCAACACTAGGACATCCAAAAAACAGATACACTTCAATAAACTTAAAATACAATCCAATACACTTATGCAACACAAAGTTATGGTTTGTACAAAAGTAAAAAGACATATCACCTATACTATTATACAGCGTGATAGGATATTCCTAGGCCAACGGCTTACACATGATTCTTCAGGTCAAAATAGTACTACAAGTTCATATAACAAAAAGTCCAAAGCCCACTAATAACAAAGTTGTGTAGCCTCAAAGTTGAGTTTTAAAATTTGTATTTTTGTCACAGTTACTTTAGATGTTAACGAATTTTTTTCATATTTGGCACATTTAATAAGTATTATAAAGCCTCGCATATGAAGTAGAAATGTTGAAGATATGTCATCAATAAAGAGCACTTAACCTGAAATCTAAATGTAATTTTTGCCCTAACTTTTTCTGTTGTTCTATTTTCGAATATTTTTTTATGAAATTTGAAAGATTAGATAAAATTATAAAAATAAGGTACTCTTCTTTCAAGTTAAGAAAGTTAACCATTTCATCAGAAATCGCATCAGAAATCGCACATCAGAAATTTAAGTTTCAACCACTTTTACTCAATTCTTAATAATCGAGTTATCCAGATCAACTAAAAACGAATAAAACAAAATTTCCAAACCGTAAATAATCGGTTTTTAAATTTTTTTGCACCCAAAATGAATAATTATACTTCAATTGAGCAACGAGACACGATGTTTTCTTATGGAATGGCACGAGCAAATTCTAGACTAGCTCGTCTTTGGTACGAAGAAGCATTTCCAAACAGGACAGCAGCCAACAGAAAAACTTTTGTTAACGTTTACCGACGACTTGGAGAATGGATCCCTGAGGCGGTGGTTTTAGTGATCCTGATGCCGCTAAATCAAGAGCTGTGTGACGTAGCCAGAGCCTTGTGGCGTAGCCCACGGGTCCTGCTAGTAAAGTATAACTTTGTGTCCCATTAGATGCAGGCATTATATATGTGAGGCGACGATATATGAATGAATAGAAGTAGAAAATAACTTTTTCTACAAACGTCAAAAAAAGTCAACTTTGTGTCACTCAATATGTCAGGGTGAAGTTTAACTTTCCCGCCGAGGCAGGAAAAATTGTCAGCAAAGTATTTTTCACTGTCTAGGCAGCGAAGTAAATTCTTAATCCAAGTTAATTTTTATTTTTATAACGTAAAAAATCTTTTCTAAGCATTTTTAATGTAAAAAATTTAATGTTTTTTAAATTTTCCTTTATCATTAGTTCGTTGCGTTTAATAATTAGCTTTTTTTCCAAATTAAAGTTAATTTAAAAAAATATTTGACAATTGAACTACAAGGAATTGACAAGAGATGGAGCTCTTTCAAAAATCAAAATTTTCAGTTTTACGCTTATTATAATTACCATTTATTATGGGGTGGTTTTATAACTTGTTTAATAGAAATGAAACA
This sequence comes from Malthinus seriepunctatus, assembly GCA_963924605.1. Taxonomy (NCBI): domain Eukaryota; kingdom Metazoa; phylum Arthropoda; class Insecta; order Coleoptera; family Cantharidae; genus Malthinus; species Malthinus seriepunctatus. The sequence goes on along the minus strand of OZ004601.1, from coordinate 29,483,176 downwards.
CATCGCGTTTATATGATAACGTATATTAACAAATACTGAATCGAAACAAATACAGTATGGCGTCTTGGGACACCGGTAAACGTGTTACACCCGGTGACGATGGTTAACTGTTGACCATCAGAAGGCCGATAAGGAACTGCCTAGTACTCGGGATGTTACTGCCCTCTTCTGGAGAGGGTAGCAATACCACGATGGTATAAGGGCGCGAAATAGGAATTACGAGGCCCGCTACACGCTTTACGTTTGCAGAACAAATATAATGTTTTATACGGAGTCAAAGTAGTTTTGTGTGACTCGCCTGTATTGCCTGACTCGCTCGCTCTTCAGCCAAATACAGTCTTGTCACACAAAACGTCACTTTGTCTCCTTATAAAACAAATAACTATTGTAGAAAATAAATGCTACTGTTCTTTGAAATTTCTCAAAACGAAATGTAAATTCTGTAGAAACCTTTGACACTTTAGCACTTATAACATAAGGAATAATTTTATTCGAAACCACAATCACTACCTGCTTTATTATAGACACTTTTACATTCGGTGCATATTGTCCCTGTCTTATAAGAGGTGGTATTTACGGGGTTTAGTAAACAAAAAAACATTTCCAAAAACAACAAATTAACATTTTTAATGGGTATATATGATATTTTTATAAGTGTGTTAAGAAGTCTGAACACACTGTACATAAAATTCGTACATCTGCTGACGTCAATGCAAATGTTTCACTTAGATGCATCGAATATAAAACTATTAACAATTGCAATTTAATTGTTAGTGAACTTTAGTGATTTGAAGAATCTTGGAAGGTGAAAGTAAAATTCAAAGTTATTTTGCGGGAAAAAATATTTTTGTAACCGGATGCACTGGTTTTATCGGAAGAATATTAATTGAAAAATTATTACGTTCTTGTCCTAATGTAGGTATAATTTATATGTTGGTACGCACCAAAAAGAACAAGAATCCCGAGGAACGCCTAAAAGAGTATTTTGACGATCCAGTAAGTGCTTATTAAACAAAAACTTCGTAATAATTTAAACAAATAATTTTTAAGCTTTATGGACCGTTAAAGAAACTCAATGCGAAGGCCCTTTATAAAGTAAAATTAATAATCCGAGATTGTTGTTTGCCTGAATTGGGATTAGATGAGGGTGCTAAAAATATCATCATCAACAAAGTTAACTGTATATTTCATTTAGCAGCTACCGTTCGTTTTAATGCACCACTCAAAACTGCCACTAATATAAATATTAAGGCAACATTGGATTTAATGGATTTGGCTCATAAAATGACCAATTTAACAGTAAGTTTAATCAATAATCATCGTTTATTTTAGTTTGTTAAGGCCCAGTTTCATAAAAGAGAATTAAAGTTTAATCCAAGAATAAAAATTACCTATATTCATTCGTCATAACAACGTAGTAACGCTACAATGTAAACGTTTGACATTTTTATACTAAAATACATGTTGTGTCACAAGAGATAGCATCTTGACGCACGAAGGTACGAAGGCAAAAGCCCAAGCGCGCCAAAAGCCCTTGTGACACAAGTGTTTTATAGGGGAAGGTGGGTGAATATCGACCACCTAAGGTATTTTTTGTATAAAATCTCTAAATATGTTTCAATAAATCTGATTTTTTTTTGTATACAGTGTGTTCATGAAAACACTTTACAATAGCTAACTTTTTAATATTTAAAGATACGAATTTGGTTAAATTAGTAAAGTTGTGGTAATTGCTCCTCTGGTTTTACTGATGTAGTTAAAAAAATGGAAAAAGATGTCGTTGCTGAGATACAAAACAATGTTACTTTTTTTAAATTGAATATATTTTTCGATATTTGGATTTCTCCAACTTTTCTCTGTATAAAAGTATTAAGGCACTTTATCAAAATATTTAGAAATAACCGAGTTACAGCTCATTATGTGGTCCGATATGCTTTGAGTTATAAGATCGTTCTCGAAACAGTTTACAATAGCTAACTTTTTTATTTTTAAAGATACGAATTCGGTTAAATTAGCGAAGTTCTAGTATTTTATCTTCTTCATTTGTCTATGCTGTTAGAAAAACGAAAAAAGGCCTTGTTTCTGAAGTACAGCACTTTTTAGCTTTTTTTTAATAGTACACCCTGTATATTTTTTTATATTTGGATTTCTTGAATTTTTCTCTGTATAAAAGTATAAAAAATATTTTCAAAATATTTACAAATAATAGAGTTATAGCACATTTGCCATTTATTAAAGAAAAGGGGGCCATGGACGACAAAACACTTTATTTTATTCAAGTTTGTTATAAAATCGCTGTTTTTGGTAGTATTATAATCAGTAATATCAGTTTAAATCAAAACAAGAGTTTTGTTTTCCATCGGACACTTCTTTTTCAATAAAACAGTAAATGCCCTATAACTCTGTTATTTGTAAATATTTTGATAATATTTTTTATACTTTTATACAGAGAATAATTCTAAAAATCCAAATATCAAAAAATATACAGGGTGTGGTATTAAAGAAAAAGTTTAAAATTGCTGTAGCTCCACAAATAGCCCGTTTATTATTTTTTCGAATGCAGAGCTAAATCAGGAAGATAAAATACTACAACTTTACTAATTTAACCGAATTCGTATCTTTAAAAATAAAAAAGTTAACTATTGTAAACTGTTTTCATGAACACACTGTATGTCCAGTATACTTCCATGCTTCTTAGAATTATTGTAAAAATTGAACATATTAACACATTTCTCCAAAAATAAATGTAAGAGTCAAGCATGTTCTTGAGGGGTAAAATCGACCATCACGTAGAATAATAGCACTATTATCAATTATGCGATGTCATTATTATCTCCAATCACGTCAAACTAAAATGACAACTACTTGACTTTCAACCTCAGGTTGAGTTTCAACCGACGTTTATAATACGACATTTATATAGACTTAAGCCCTAAACCTAAGCCCATTTTCATAAAATAAAATGACGAATAACTGAATTTTGAGCTATAACTCAAAAAATAGTATATTATAATACATGTGTATAAGAAAGATTTTATCGCATTAGCGACGAAAATTATGCGTATGGCGCGTATGCGATAAAGTCTACTTATAGACGAGTATTATAAGCTATTACTTTCCGATACCTTAAGGTATTAAAGGAAAGTATTGTAATGGGGTAAAAAAAATATTTTGAGATAACACCGGATATATCTGTTTTGAGGTCCCCCGAAACGATCTAGACCATTTTTAGAAAAAAGTCTGTGTGTGTGTATATGTGTGTGTGTGGATGTAGTTCCCCACGAAATCTCTGAAACGACCGAACCGATTGACTTGAAATTTGGCGTAAGGTCTTATCAGATAACAACGGAGTGCAGAAAGGAGTTTGTTCAAAATCGGTCCGCTAGGGGGCGTGCAATTAAGGAAATTTTGTTTTTTTTAAATGGCACTATATAATTTTTTTTAAATCATCCGATAGAGAATTTTTTTCTCTATACAATGATATAAAATTTTTTAACATTATTTTGTTTTACAAGGAGTTTTTACGCAATCAAATATCTAATAATATTTGGCAGCTGACGTTTCTGACAATTGTCAAAAAATTTGACAGTTGTCAAAAAATTTGACATTTGTCAAAAAATTTTGACGTTTATTTATTTTTATTCAGTGATTATAAAAATGTTCAGTATTCTTTTGTTTTCTAACTGTTTTGATCTTAGAATAATCAACTCAATCGGAAAGTCTTGTGTTGACACAACAGATATTTTTTTATTATAATTGCAATAGCAGAGTCGAATTAACGGATAAAACAGCACTTTTTGAAAAAGCGTAGGGATAGCAATTTTTTTTCAGGAATCGCCTTATGTGGGGACGCTTATTATGGGAGAGATTTTTCCAGATCAGAGGCGTGCGGGAACAGGGTCAAAATCGTCTTTGTTTGTTGCAAAACTGCTAGTTTTGACAATATCTTTGATCACATTGAAGATAGCAAAAAAATACATCTTAGGTAATTTGTAACGTATAAAATTACGAAGAGAATGAAACCGATCTGAACCTGAACGAATAGTTCGTTTATGCAGAAAAAAATTGCAACCATAGAAAGGTCATTAATTTTTAAATTTAATTTAAAAAAAAAGTAAAAGACCAAACTTTTTGAAAATGCTTTTAAAAGATGCTTTTTAATACACAAAAACACTGTACCAAATTTCAACTTTGAATATTTTTTTAAACAACTACAATAGCAAGAAGACTAAAAATTTTCAACCACGCATAAAGTTGGAGCAAATGATACTAGAGGGTAAAACTTTTTATTGAAAGAAAGGTATGGCCAAGCACTTTCAAATAATAGAAAATTGTAATTTTTTGTCAACTTCTTCGCCCTTTTTTCGACTTATGTTTTTGACTTGTTTTACTGTTTTGTAAACAAATAACAATTTAATCATGTACTTTATAGTGTAGTCAACGAACAAAATTTATCCTGATTTTCGGACTTTTTTTGTAACAGCGAGTTTTTTCTTTTAATCGGTCGAAACCATTCTTGTGAGTTTGTGTATAAAATGTCTCAACCCAATTTTGACCGGAAGGCTCTTTTTTTTCGACTTTAGTGTAAAATTTTGACTTTTTCAAGTTTCCGTTTCACTATTTTTTTAATAACTTCGCTTGTATAGGTCGGATAAGGACCAAAAAATTTTCCTTTAATTTATAATGAATCTCTCTTTAAAACTGCCTGGGTTAAAATAATCTATATTAATTTCCTAACCCAAAAAAAAATCAAAACTGCCGTCATTAGTGAGTCGTAGTTTTTTATAGAGAACTCGAGTAATAATTAATATTACGCTATGAAACTTTAGGAAGTTGTAGCTGATATAGTAACAAATCCATATTGCAAATTGGGTCCAAAAATATTGAGAACAAAGACTAAAATTTGCATTTTGGTTCAAATTTTCTAATTCATATTTGTTGTGAGCAATTGGTGGTATCCCAATAATTCTTCTCTTGAAATGTAGGAAATTTAATGCTCTTTCAGATGAAACCAAAGACAATCACATTCGACCAAGTTTTATTCCAATTTCGTTGAAAATAAAAATAAAATTCTTAAACTATTTACCCACAAAACCAATTTTAGTGGTCGAAATGGTTGACTTTAAAACCAGTTTTAATGTTCAAAAATAGTTTATAGGAGTTCTTCATGATTAATTTTCAAAAATACGTAAAAAAAGAATTAAATTTTGACCACTAAAATTGGTTTTGTAGACAAACAGTTAAAAGATTTTCTTTTTATCTTCAAAGAAATCGGAAGAAAAAATGGTCTGATGTAATTGTTTTTGTTTTCATCTGCAAGAGCATTAAATTTCCTACATTTCAAGAGAAGAATTATTGGGATACCACCAATTGCTCACAACAAATATGAAAAAGAAAATTTTAACCAAAATGCAAATTTTAGCCGTTATTGTTAATATTTTTGGACCCAACTTGTAATATGGATTTGTTACTATATCAGCTACAACTTTCTAAAGTTTCATACCATAACATTAATTAAAACTCAAGTTCTCTAGAAAAAACTACAACCGACCAATGACGACAGTTTTAAATTTTTTTTTGGGTTAGGAAATTAATATAAATAATTTTAACCCAGACAGTTTCAAAGAGAGATTCATTACGAACAAAAGGAAAATTTTTTGGTCCCGATCATACCAATACCAGCGAAGTTATTCAAAAAATAATGAAACGGAAACTTGAAAAAGTCAAACTTTTACACTAAAGTCGAAGAATAAAGGCCTTCCGGTCAAAATTGAGTTGAGACATTTTATACACAAACTCACAGGAATGGTTTAGACCGATTAAGGAAAAAAACTCGCTGTTACAAAAAAAGTCCGAAAATCAGGAAAATTTTGGTTCGTTGACTACACTATTAGTGATAAATATGTGATGAACTACTCATAAACATAAGACGAAAGAAAGGCGAAGAAGTTGACGAAAAATTACAATTTTCTATTATTTGAAAGGGCTTGGCCGTACCTTTCTTACGAAAAAAAGTTACACCCTCTACCATCATTTGCTCCAACTTTATTCGTGGTTGAAAATTTTTAGTCTTCTAGCCATTGTAGTTGTTTAAAGAAATATTGAAAGTTGAAATTTGGTACAGTGTTTTTGTGTATTAAAAAGCATCTTTTAAAGGCATTTTTAAAAAGTTTGGCCTTTTACTTTTTTTTAAAATTAAATTTAAAAATTAATAACATTTCTATGGTTTCTATTTTTTTCTGCATAAACGAACTATTCGTTTAGGCTCAGATCGGTCTCATTTTCTTTGTAATTTTATACGTTACAAATTACCTAAGACGTATTTTTTTGCTATCTTCAATGTGATCAAAGATATTGTCAAAACTAACAGTTTTGCAACAAACAAAGGCGATTTTGACCCTGTTCCCACACGCCTCTGATCTGGAAAAATCTCTCCCATAATTAGCGTCCCAACATAAAGCGATTCGTGAAAAAAAATTGCTATCCCTCCGCATTTTCTTTAAAAATTTAGTTCGACGCTACTATAGTGCTTGCAATATAAGCGTTCCGAAAAAGGCTTAAAAAGTCAAAGATATAAACCAACACCCAGTTTGTCTAATTCTCTCTTTCTTAAACTTATGTATATAGTTGTCTTTATTTGTATTCAAACCTAAAATTTAACAGGTAAATATGATCTGCAGTTCTCAAACTGTGCGCTGGCAGGATTAAAATTAAAACATTTTAAGGTAACAAAAAATAATGAATTAAATACTTACTAAATAAAGTACGGTAAAATCTGCGTTTGTGTAAGTTCGCCAAAAAAATTATTTGACTTTGTTAAGTTTTAAAATACCTACGTTAAAACCTGGACCGTTGTATCACGACATCTTTTTTCTCGCATAAGCCGCGCCTGTTATCGGTTTTCTTGAATTTAAAAGCTAAATTATGCAAAAGTTTGCCTAAACTAGACGACGAAATTTCAACCACATGCGTTTCCGAAAGTTTTAGCCTTAATTTGTCCAAAGTGATATGTTCTTTGTTACGAAACATGTTATAAACGGTATTCCGTACATCATGCTTCGTGTTTTCATCCAAATCGGATGTTTTCTTCTTTAATTTTTTTCTGCTTGTGTCTTTCGGTTTTCCTTCCTTTTCTCTATTTAAAATTTTTCTTATCGTTCTCGTAGTGATACCGACAGCTTGAGCTGTTCTCTCTTGGTATTTAGTACGGATAACAGAGGACCTCCATTCTCTTTTTCCCTTTTAAAATAGTTTAACACTTTTAAAATTATCTCTTCCGTTTGTTGGTTTAAATGAATAGCCATTGCTACAAGCACTATCCAGTTCACACTCACTAATTATAATTACGTCTGTATCCTTGAGTAGGCAATACAAAACTACCCTTATTGCACTTACATCTCCAAAATTAAATTTACTTAACAGTTATAATAACGGCACTTTTTAACCAAAAGAACTCTAACGGTAATTGGAAGGATTATTTCTTGTTACCTATAGATACTAATATCTTTATAATAGGGTGTATTGTTGGATTTAGTTAAAAAAAGTTATTTGAATACTCTTAATTAAAAGAATTTTGAAATTACTTAAGTAAGAAATAAATCATAAATTCAAGAAATTCTCTTAAATATTTAATTTCTATTATCAATTTAAAATTTTCATTTTTTATAGTATTTATTAGACCCACTTACTAACGATAGTTACTACTGTTGATGTATTTTAAAAATTTAAAATATTAAGTACGTTTTTAATAAATTACTCTTCTCAATTTAAACTGTTTTAATAATTCTAATACAGAACAGTTTGAGAACTGCAGACCATACTTACTATTGTTAAATATTATGTTTAAAAGCAAATAAAGACAGGTATATACAAAAGTTTAAGAAAGAGAGAATTAGACAAACGGGGTGTTACTTACCCCCCGTTGGTTTATATCTTTGACTTTTTAAGCCTTTTTCGGAACGCTTATATTGCAAGCACTATATCTCAGTGTTCTCTATTTATTTAAAATGCCTAAACATAAGGCTTCTCTTGAGTCGTTGCACTACATAGGGAAAAATAATGCAAACGAAATCTCGTTTTACAGTCTCAGTTTGGACTCTGAAGCGACGCTCGAATTTTCTATGCATATGTCTTTATGTTATCTCTGGAGAAGATTCATTGATTTTTTGATAAAATGTATGATAGTGGTTTTATCATTAAAAAACTGTTTTCACTAAATCTCGTTTTAAAGCTAAAGAAAGAGGAATTTTGCGGTTTTCTTTATATAGGGCTGTAGAGAAATTGAATATCTATGGAGGAGATTGCGTAGTTTTTTTTCATATTTGATAGTTTGTTGTAAATCTTGATATAAATAAATCAATGATAGGCCACCCATTAAACAATCTAGCTGTTAGTTCAAGCATAGGTAAACCCTAGGGGGTTGTTAAAGGTTTAACACCTGTGGTGCGGTTTACAATAGGACCATTGAATTGCCATAAATCCTTTTAAATATTTATTAGTAGTAAGGTAAAATGGTACACCAAATATTTATCACCTATTTTTTTTTCGTACTTTAATTTTTCATTGGTTTCAACACATTTTAGTAATCAAAACATTTAATTCTACGACGTTCAACCCGCTATTGGTCATATTCATGTATCTAAAAGATTTTTATTTACACATAAAATTCTTTAACAATTAAATTTGGTTACTCACATTCATAATTCTAAGGTTTTCATTTCCTATTTTTGTTGGGAAACCAAAAACGAAACCAATGAAAAACTAATGTATGAAAATAATTTTGAAGAATGGTAGATAATGAATAAAAAGAAACAAAAAAGTTTTTAATTTTATGTACAAATTTATTCCCTATAATTAATAACAAATACACAAAAATACAATAGAAAATTTGATTTTAGTTTCAATAAACACTAAACACCTATAAGTCTTTTTTTAATATGTTCCTAATAGGTTGATCCTTTTTATACTTCGAGTCTATTATTTCTGGTAATATTGCTTTGTAAAAAAATTTTTCTAAGCTCGTTTGCATAATTCAGCCAAAAATCATTATTTTTTTTAATAATTGTATATTTTAAATCTTTATTCGTGTATATTACAAAATAACAGATTTCCCTATTGGTAATATGTAATTGGCCTTGGACCTGATACATATATTTATCAAATGCTTTCAACTTAATATTTCCATCTTCAAGGGTACAACATTCGATTTTTTTTAAATTGATCCCTTCTTCGATCGTCAGATCTTTGGCCGAATAAGGACTCTTTATTTCTATAACTGCATTGGATCCTATTAGTCCATCAGGGGATGCCGCTAAAAATTGGTTTTCACAGTCAACAAATAAACCGCATTTTGCAACTGTTAATTTGGTCGCAATTTGAAATTGTTCGATAGCTTTATCTTCACTTTCTATGCCGTGACGAAGGGAATTTGGCAAATTGTGCGATGAAGTTGATTTTCGAGGGTATAAAATATCTTTAACCGTATTTGCAGTATTTGTTGTACCCATCATTTTACAAATACGTGCAAAATTACTTGCAGTTAATCTAAAAGTCCTTTGTTTGTGCCATTCGGGGTTTATATTTTGACCTCTAGTATTTACTTCGATTAAAGTAGTATCATCTACATATAAATTATTTAGAAAATTCGTTTTAGCATTTTCGAATTCTTCTTTCGACATATCAGGAATATCATTTCTAGGGCTCCCGTAATCAGAATCTGCACTATAAATACGAGTTTTGTTTTTGACTGCAGATTGCTTTCCGAGCGCTTTAATTTTTTTCTTTGCAAAATTGTTCGTATAGGTGCCTATACAATCATTATTAATTTTTCCGAATAATTTTGAAATATAAGTACCTTTCGAGTTATAGGAAATTGCTGCCGCAAAACATCTACCTTGATAAGATCCTCGCAATGAAAAATTTACTCTCTTACCACCTACAAATTTATTTACAACAGAATTATATGATTCGGCATTATTAGTGTCTACATCGAAGAGCAAACTAGATGATAAATTAGCTACTCGATTTAAACATTGCATAACTAACCCACACAAAGAGGAATTTACAAAATCAGTATAAATAACACCGTCAGAGGCTTGATCACGTTTTTTGCAAAAATAGCTACTGCAATTTGAATGATATCCCAAAATATGCTTAGGGGCGTTTAAAATATCATTCTTCAAGTTTTCAATTTTGTTATGTAAAGGGACATTTTCAGTTTTTCTGTATTTTATAGCACATACAATAGCCGTTCTCAATTTTAAAATGTTATTGCGTAAAAAGTTTCTAATGTTTGTGTCTGTTCTAGGAGTCTTAGAAATTTCCCTAAATCTTAGTACATAAATTACGTAATACGTGATTTCGGCATTCGATTTTTTGAACGAAAGTGTTAGGACCGTATGGTCTTGCATCTCGTATTTTCTTATATACGCTACTGTCGCCGTCACCTATAACTTTCGTATATCTTAGATTGTGCATTTCTAAAGACTTTTTAAACCCTTCTAATACAATTGCGGCTTTCATAGACGTAGATGTTCCGCTCCAATTTTGAAAACACGTATGGCGAGGAACAGATTTTTTCAAATTTTTATACTTTACACAAAAACTACATACCTTATTTTTTACACCTATATACAATATTTTTTTTGTCCTGGCACCAATTATGCACGCGACTCCCGATAATGCGTTATAATTACACTTATATGATCTTTTGCACCAAGCCCCGTCTACAATAACAGAAATCTGTGGAACACCGTCTTTGTCCACATCCCCAGCTTCTATTGCTAATGCGTGCTCTAATTTTCCCGCTTCTGTCATTTCCTCTAAAGCAACTACCTCAGAAGATTTTAAAATATGTCTTTCTGCGGCTACGTACGTATTTGATGACATTGATGGTATATTTAATGCGGAGCATAATTCTGTTAATTGCGAGTAACCGGCGCCAATGGCAACTATTCCACATGCTGCGGCTTTATTAATATTAATATTATCCCGTAGTTTAGGTTCTGTATCGAAAGTACCTTTTAGCCCACACACTTGACACTTATATGTAAAAACACTTTTTAGACCTAATCGTTTTTCGGCAACAATATAATAATAATAATAAACTTTATTACCTTCAGTCAATAGTAAGCAAGCATATAAGTAATAATTAACAGCAATCAAAATATCAACAAAAGGTAACCCCAAGGCGAGATTCAGATGGTCATAAAGTAAATTATGGCCCCTGTTCTTCCATCTAAACCTTGAAATATAATAATAAATTATGAAAATTCTACAAAACCAGTAAACTAGTAAATAAACATTGCGGGCAGTCGAAACCCTATACATAGATACAAAACTATTAACTATTACACGAATTTATATACATAATGTAGCTGCAAGTCACAGATAATAACTATCATCAAATCTGCACACAATAAACAACACTCTCATTAGAAGCGATGCGATCTAACCCCCACACTGCCTCCGAAACATTTCCGCTCTCAACTCACCTTTAAATCGAAGCATAGGACAATTTCTGTAATTCATTGAGAGACTATTGTACATCTTATATATCTGAAAGGAGAACGATCGCTCAAAGCAAGCAGTGGAGTGCAGAGGTGGAGATATGAGACCCTTAAAGCGTGTATTAAGGTTATGCACGTTGGTTCTGAATTTTATTTTGTTATACAAGTAAGGAGGCGATTTATCATCGACAATCCGACGGTAATGACACTGACACTGCAAGATTCTTCGGTTCCGCATATTCAGCCAACCAACATCAGCTAACTTATGTGACACATGATCAAATCTCCTAATACCATAAATATACCTCAAACAGGCGTTTTGAACCTTCTGAATCCTATTAACTGTAACCTTATCTATCGCTGAATGGTAGACGGGCACACAATAATTAAATTGCGATAAAACGAAAGCCTCACAAACCCTTTTCTTAGTATCAATGGTCAAGTATGATCTGTGCGGATACAGCTTTCTTAGGAAAAGATACGCTCGGCTGATGTACCCCGCTATCTGATCATTGAATCGGAAGGTGTTATCTAAAATAAGTCCCAAGCTTTTACATTTATTTAGGACTGGAATTTGGACGTTATTTATAGCAATTCTTATGTTTTTAGACATGTCTTCACAAACACTCTTTTTACCAAACAAAAGGACCGCGGACTTATCAGGATTGATTCTTAATGAGTGCTCGGCGGAGACATCATATACATACTCTAGGTCCTCATTAATTTCCTCAACAGCCTTATTAAAATCCACCACACTAAAGGAGCGATACAGTTGCGTATCGTCCGCGTATATCTGAACACTACAATGCTTTATGCGTTTCAAGAAGTGAGAGGTGTAAGCTGAGAACAACAACGGACCCAAAACCGACCCCTGCGGCACCCCCCGAGTCACCGGCAGAAGATCAGAGACCTCACCATTCAACCCCACCACCTGAGTTCTGCCACCCAAGTAGTCAGTAAACAGCGAAATAGCAACATCTCCAAGCCCAACAAAACGCAAGATGTCTAGTAACAGGTTATGCTCCACGCAATCAAACGCCTTACTATAGTCCAGTAAGATTAAAGCAGTGATTTCACCCCGATCAGATGCAGTCAGTATATCATCCGTAACGTCAAGCAGTGCAGTTGTACAGCTGAATCCCCTCCTAAACCCAGACTGCTTAGCAGGTAAAATGTTATGTTCACCAAAAAATCTAGATAGCTGTGCACTCATCACCCTCTCCAGCACCTTAGAAAGGGCCGGAAGCAGACTTATTGGGCGCAGATCCCTCACACTAGTTGGATGTTTATTTTTAGGTATGGGTTTAACAATAGCGTGCTTCCAACAATGCGGAAAAACCCCATCCAAAATACAAGAATTAAGCAGATGAGAGATAAATGGAACAATGTATGGACAGCACAACTTAATCATATTTATACTAATGGAGTCACCACCGGTGGCACCTGACCCAATGCTCATTATGATCCTGTGCACAGTTTCATTATCAACCGTATCAAAGTTAAAGCTTTCATTACTCACGGTATCATTATTATAGATATTCAATGAACTTATTTGGCGCTGTCCAACCTTAGGGACCCCATTAACAAAGTAGTCATTAATATCATTGACATCGGCCAAGAAATCAGGCACTGCCACCTCCCTTGCATTCCCGATGCTGAGAGAAGCAAGTCTCTTCCATAATTGATTCCTATCATTAGTAGCAAAAGCAAAATTAAAATAGGCTCTCTTTTCATTTTTCAACATTAGATTGGTGAAGTTACGCAATGATTTGTAATACTCCCAGTGACAAGGCATTCTGGTTTTTCTAAATTTTGATTTGGCTTTATTTTTCAAGGAGATAAGCAACTTTAAATTATCCGTTAGCCACGGTGGCTGTCGTTTACCAACTCTGCGTGTCACTAAAGGAGCATGCTTGTCAAAAAGTCCAAGAATACTGTTATTAAAGAATTCTAATTTTATATTAATGTCAGCAAGGCGAGTAATGTTCTGGAGTGGCAGAGCTCTCAAGTCGGTATCAAACTGGTCCACATCTATCCCATTAAGATTCATATACAGAAGCACCACTGGGTCGGGCACCGGGAGCTTAGTGACTACATCACAGTAAACCAATTCATGATCAGACAGGTGACAATCAACTACCCCGGAAGCCCCAACCAGTGAGTCATCCGAGGCAATAACCAAGTCAAGCAACGCACCACCCCTGGTCGGCTGATCAATAAGCTGGTGCAGTCCCAGGGACTCCAAGACATTCATCATACACACCGAAGCGGAAGTTTCAAATTTGAGGAGATCTATATTAAAATCTCCAAGACAAATAATTTTGTCAGTAAAAGGTAAGCAGTTGCTAATAGAATTTTCGAACCCATCCAGAAAGTTAGCGTATTCCCTCTGATGAGGATTATAAAAAACACCCACTGCAATCTCAATTCCACGACTCCGAACAAGCACCCACAGCTCCTCAATGCCACCACCTCGAATGTCAATTAGAGAAAACCTAATTGAATTACTTATGTACATGGCAACACCTCCACCTCGCCCCACACGATCGCTCCGAATAAAAGCATATCCATCAATATGCACAAAATCGCTTGAAATATTATCACTAAGCCATGTCTCGGAGACAGCGAGAATGTCAATCCCATTCTGCGCTATAAAAAACTTCAAATCGCTTAATTTTGGCAGCAAAGAGCGTACATTTATGTGAGCCAATCTCATATCAAAGAGAACAAGAGAAAAGTAAATAGATAAATAAATAAACAAAAACAATAATTAATGTCTTCCCAAGCCACAGATGTTACCAAAACATTATACCTAAATGAAATCAAAAACAGTGACTGCGGACATATAAAAACATGATCAATAGTAACTTGCAACTACAAAACAAACGATTATGCAATTATAAAAAAGAAAATCAACAATACAAGCAAATCAGTTAAAGTTCACTTAAATTAAATATTAAATATTCTAACGCTATAGATAATAACAGCCATGATACGCGCCGATAGCCTGTTTATGAGTGATTATACCGCATCACCTTCACTTAAATCTTCAATACAACGTACAATTTTAACATTATGATTAACTTTTACAAAAATTTTACCTTCGTACGTCCACACCATCTTGCTTCCAAATTTTTTGACTGCTTCTCTTACAATGTCGTTGCGTCTTCTTGTGAGATCCTCCTTAATTACTACTTTGCTACCCTTGAGTAGTTTCTTCTTACCAAAGACAAGATTTTTCATGTTTCTACTTATAAACTTAACAATGATAGGCTTAATAAACTGATCTTTAGCAGGTAGACGATGACTGCAATCGATTTGATTAGGTGGTATATCGAGTTGCAACTTCTCCTTGCAAAGCTTAGAAATAACATCGTCCGTATTTTCTCCCTTAGTTTCGGGGACTCCGAAAAAGCGCAGGCTGTTACGCCGTGAATATTGCTCTAGATCATCTTGAGCACGGATAGAATCCCTTTTCACCAAGATCAGTTCACCCTCCAACCTTGCAACCTTATCCTCGTAAAGCTTCACTTGTTCGTTAAGTTTACGCACAATTTCGTCACCCACTTTATCGACAAAAGATTGAATAAGAGATGGCGTTTTTAGCAGCTTTTCAACTATTCTACCAATTAAGGCCTCTTCATCACTAGCAGCACGGGTCGTTGGTTTTTCAGGCATACTTAGCGGTTTAATAATTACTATTGTTGTTCACTAAAAGATACAGGCGCGCATATACTGACGTCTACTCGCTTCGACTGCACATAGTAGAATGAATCTATATCGTAAAAGCTGCAATCTAACCCTTTATGCCTTATTGATTTCATAGAAGAAAATAAGTAGTTTATGTCAACTACTCTGCGACCATGGAGTTGAAAATCAGTTTCTGTTTTTGGTGTTACTGTTTCACTTATGAAAACGTCATCTTCAAAATCACTTGAGCTTGGTTTTTCAATACACGCATTTTCCGAATTGTTGGGATCGTGATGATTGAAAAAAGCAGTTCTAGATCCTTTTCTAATTTTAAAATTTCTTTTCATAATCTGTTTTCGACTTTTTCGTTTTTTAGACGGATTAGGGTGGCTCTTATTAGGTGCGCCCATATTTTATAAATTGATAAATATTATATAAATCGATATAATAGATTGTATTCTAACTCACGTCACAATTCACTGAGGAAAACGCACTGAACGGCTAAATCGAGAATACTAAACTAAATTTAAAAAAATTTAAGATATTAAATGTTTTTACCTATATTTAGTTGTGACTAATGAGAAACTACGGAGAAAAATGTAAAAGGTACCTACAGTAAATTGATTTATTTAGAATTCTATAGTTGTTAGAAAAAGTAGTTTAGTTATCTTTGAAAATAGCACAAAAGGAGTTTTAAAATTATAAGAAGACGGCTATTAGCTACCTAATTAGCAAATCTATTGAACGAAACTACAAGAATTTGTGTTGACTAAAGACCTTTTTTAAATAAATATTACAAAAATGTCAGGTATAATACTTCTACCTATTGTAATATTAAAAATTTCTTTCTAAGTACCTACTCCTACTAATATTATTATGTATACCCACTTCTAAGAATTTTAATTAGTTTTTGAAATTTAATTTATTTTTTGGGATACTTTTATAATAAAAATATAAGTATTATAATCTCGATTATAATATAATATTATTTGAGAGGGGTGTAGATATTACTAAATTTACTATTCACAATCTCATTTCTCCATTCTAAATTTATTTTTACTTTTAAAATTTAAATATATCTACAAACTATTTAGCCTGCAGCAACCAAAGGATTAAACACAATGGTTATTGCTTTTGGGTGCAGAGAGCCATAAAATTTTACCTAGAAAATAATCTTTAAACAGTGATACAATGGTTACATCTCGGGTTGCCTAAAAACAGGCGCATCCTCAAAATCGGAATTATGCTCAAGTTTGAAATAAAAATTTACTAGTCAGGAGCCTTAAGGGTATTCTAAGACCAATTAGCCTTATAAAGGTTTTATTCCTACCTAATAATAAAGTACTATTAAGAGCAAATGTACTTAAATGCCTGTAGGTTTTATAAACTACCCTTGAAGGAGTTCATAAAACCTGTTCATAAAACTATTTGGCCTTTAAGTACTATTTGCATTTATGAAAACAACCTTAAAACTATTTTAATTTTTTAAGTTACGATAAAACTTCTATAAAACTTAGAAAAGCAATTTGGCTTTTAAAATGTTACTTGGGGGATGCAGCCCCTTACATGATGAAGGCAGTAGGAAATTTACAAATCTTTTATAAAAATGTAGTGCATTGCACTTGTTCAGCTCATGGGCTTAACCGGGTTGCCGAAACCATTAGACTACAATTTCCCATTGTTAACGACCTAATTAAATACGGGAAAAAAATATTTATTAAGGCACCTCTTCGTGTGCAAGTGTTCAAGGAAAAATTGCCTCACTTACCATTGCCTCCACAGCCGATAATAACAAGATGGGGAACTTGGTTGGAAGCTGCAGTTTATTACGCTCAAAATATTGACGATTTTGAAACAATTGTCTCCGAATTTGACGAGTCGTCAAGCATGTACATTAAAGAGTGCTCACAGGTATTAAAGGAAAGGAAATTAAGGAATGATCTTGCTTTTATAAATAGCAACTATAAATTTCTAATCGAGTCAATATAGTATATTATAATACATGTGTATAAGAAAGACTTTATCGCATTAGCGACGAAAATTACAAGCGCGAGCTTGCGAGTGCTTGTAATGGCGCCTATGCGATAAAGTCTACTTATACACAAGTATTATACGCTATTTTTTATTATAATTGCAACTAAAACCTCTATAAAAGAGAAAAAATCTGTATTTAAAATTTGAAAATTAAGCGTGCCGATTTTGGATATATTTGTTGCCACAGAGATGTTTTGTGTTTACATAGGAGAACAACAGTCACACAACAGTTAATATTATTGTTGTTACCTAGACGACTTTATAGAGCACTTGTGCAATAAAGACGATTTTATGAACGCTTTTTAGTGTGAAATTGGCAGATTATAATGCAAGTATAATAAAAAAATCTTTATACACCAGTCAAATAAAGATTTAACCTCGGAATGAAAGTTAGCAAGCTGAATTTTTGCATAGACCTTTATTTTGACGTTATAAAGACTTCCTCAAAAGTCTCATAAAATCTCGTGTCCGCGTCGCTAGATATTCAAGGTCAAACGTCACAAAAATCGTTTTTTTGTAAATATTTCGTTTTCTGTGCATCATACGTCATTAGAGGTTATTACAAAAATTGGAGATCATAAAATTCTCTACAAATTTGATTTAATTCATTTTTTTGTTAGATCAACTGTTCTCGATATATACCGCGAAGAGTGGGAGGAGCGCAAGTGTAAGAAACTCGCCAATATACATATATATTTCATATTTAAAATGTAATTATAATTGAAATAATTTCATTTCTATTTTACTTCACTATTACCTTAGAAATTTTCTACTGACTCCACATTTTACATAATAATAATTATCAAGTGCTATCCTATATAAGCTTGCGCTCTTCCCACTCTTCGCGGTATACATCGAGAACAGTTGATCTAACAAAAAAATGAATTAGATCAAATTTATGGAGAATATTATGATCTCCAATTTTTGTAATAACCTCTAATGACGTATAATGCACAGAAAACGAGATATTTACAAAGAAACGATTTTTGTGACGTTTGACCTAGAATATCTAGCGACGCGGACACGAGATTTTATGAGACTTTTGAGGAAGTCTTTATAACGTCAAAATAAAGGTCTATGCAAAAATTCAGCTTGTTAACTTTCATTCCGAGGTTAGCCCTTTATTTCATCTAATTTGACTGTATTATTAGAAAAGCGCGGTATGGCCTTAGTCGATTCCATGGAAATTATAAATAAATGTAAAAATGAAATATTTGCTGTAAAAGGCAACATAGGAACAATCGTGAAATCTAAATTTCAAGCTGTGCTGCAAAAAAATGAAGGGTTTAAAATTCTGCAATCGGTTGCAAGAATAATGAGCGGTGAAAATTTAGAAATTAATATGAGTCCACATATCATTTCAAAATTAAAATACGCGCCGATAACAAGTGTAGAAGTAGAAAGAACCTTTTCTACGTACAAAAATTTGTTAAACGATAAACGTCAATCTTTTAAAATAGAAAATTTAGAAAAACATGTAATTGTTCAATGTTTTAAGCAAATGGAAACCTGTTAATTATGTATATATTAGTATTTTCAATAAAGTCTTTCAGTTTTCAAGTTCTTTGTATTTTTTAGTTTTAAATCTTTTTTGTAAGTTTTAAAACTTTTTTGTAAGTTTTAAGACTTTTTTGTAAGTTTTAAAACTTTTTTTAATTGTTAAAACTTTTTTGTATGCTTTTTTTGCTTAATTTTAAAACTTTTTTAGGTGCTTTTTTTTCAACTTTTTAATACTTTTATCCACGACAGTCCAATAATACGTTCATTACTCTATGATTTTTGACCAGTAATGTGTGTCATTACTCACTAGTTGCAAATCATTGAATAATATACATATTACTCAATGACTATTACATTACTCAATGGTTTACCGGGCGACACAGGGAATTGGAAAACTTTTATAACTCCGTTATTTGTCAACGAATCGAAATGAAATTAGCTGTGAGTTGTAGTCATAAAAATTGCAATTTGTTTAACTACTTTTGAAAATTCTTCCACTTCCGATTTCGCCGGAAATGAGGTAAACTTTAGATTTTTAAATGCAACACCATATATATTTTTACATTTTTGAATTCTACATTACATTTTGAATACATTTCCATAAAAAATTTATTTTTTTTTTGAATTAATTTTTTTTTAAAATAAAATATTTTTTTTCAAAAAATACTCGCGTATTCAATGTATATTTGGTTCATAATATTTGCAGTCGTGGATAAAGTATAGTATCCTACTCGCGGGTAATGCTCATTACTCACTCTAATGATTACGACACTCGCCATACGGCTCGTGTCGCAAATTCATTCTTGTGAGTAATGAGCTTCATTACCCGCTCGTTGGATAATATACTATTTTTCCGAGCCCTACTTATAAGCAATATAGTACGGAGTCTACGCCACATAAAACTATGGAACGCTGCACTTTTAGTTAATGGCATGAAACTCGGTACATAGTTTACTGAAACCATAATATCGAGTAATTTTGTCCGATGAGACAAAAAAAAATTCGATGGGGGCCGCAGGACACCCCCTTTAATGCAAATTGTACACGGCGAATACCTCAGGTACTTTGAATTCACAGTTAATGAAATGAAACTCGAAACATAGTTTACTGGAACTATATTGGCAAATTTTATCCGATGAGACCAACAAAAATTCGATGGGGGTCGCTGTACGTCCCCTTTAATGCGGAGTATACACGACGAATACCTCAGGTTCTGTGAACTTGTGGTTAATGGAATGAAACTCGCAACATAGTTTACTGGAACTATATTGACAAATTTTGTCCGATGAGACCGAAGATATATTCGAGGGTGGCGCTACACACCCTCTTTTCCTCAAAAAGGGGTACTTGACGTATTTTTTCGTGAAAAGTATCGTTGCCGTATATTTTGGAGATGCTAAATCGATCTGTCACAATAAAAAATCCATCTGAACGTTCCTATGGGCACAAAGCCGCTATTTTTTCCTCTGGATCTGTAGGGCAGCACTTTAAAAACTTTTAAAAGAGGTCGAGTAAAATGATGTTGGACTTTTCGTTAACGGAGTGAAACTGGGTACTTACATACATTCTTGGAACTATATGGAATAATTTTGGCCGATGAGACCCAAAGAAATTCTAGGGGGTCGCTGCACATGTGCACATGCCCTTTTTTATAAATCTTAGATTGACCGTATTTTTTAGTGAAAAGTATCTTCGCCGTATATTTCGAGGGTGCAGAATTCATATGTGACAACGACGAATCCATCTGAACATCCCCATCCGTTTAAACTCTTCATATTTTCCTCTAGTGCTGTAGGAACGTTCTTTCAAGGATTTTTAAAGAGGTCGGGGAAAATGATATGGACTTTCTGTTTATGGAATGAAACTTGGCCGTTTAGTTTACTGAAACCATATTGACAAATTTTGTCTGTTGAGACCAAAGATAAACTCTAGGAAGGGGCGCTACACAGACACACACCTTTTTTTATAAATCTTAGGTTGGTCGTATTTTTTCGTGAAAGATATCGCCGTATATTTCGAAGGTGCTGATTCAATCTGTGGCAACGACAAATCCATCTGAACATCACGTCAGCCAAATTTAAGGCTGCGACTCTAAGAAAATCTGTAAGCAATACCGTAAAATCGTAACGTAGTTGCTTAGGACACGGTCGTTAACAAGCCTACTGGAAAGTTGTTACATTTTACCCGACTTTTAAAAAATCTTTTAAAGAGCGTTCTTATACTGATAGAGGAAAAAATGACGTGTTTACACACAAGGAGATGTTCAGATGGATTTGTCGTTGTTACAGATTGAATCAATACCCTCGAAATATACGGCAAGGATACTTTTCACTAGAAAATACGGCCAATCTAAGATTGATAAAAAAGGGTGTGTGCAGCACCCCCCCTCGAATATTTCTTTAGTCTCATCAGACAAAATTTGTAAATATAGTCCCAGTAAACTATGTTTCGAGTTTCATTCCATTCCACAAGTTCACAGTACCTGAGATATTCGTCGTGTATACTCGGCATTAAAGAGGTGCCTCCATCGAATTTTTGTTGGTCTCATCGAACAGAATTTGTCAATATCGTTCCAGTAAACTATGTACCAAATTTTATTCCATTAACAAAAAGTCTAGTATCATTTTACCCGACCTCTTTAAAAACCTTTTAAAGAGCGTTCCTACAGAACTAGAGGAAAAAACGGCGTGTTTACACGGATGCAGATATTCAGATGGATTCGTTGTTGTCACATATGAATTCTGCACCCTCGAAATATACGGCGAAGTTACTTTTCACGAGAAAATAGGCCAATCTAAGATTGATAAAAAAGGGTGTGTGCAGCACCCCCCCCCCCCCCTCGAATATTTCTTTGGTCTCATCGGACAAGATTGTACTACATGGTCCCAGTAAACTATGTGCCGAGTCTCATTCCATTAACCTAAAGTGCAATGTACCTGAGGTATTCGCCTAGCATCGCCCGTATTAAAGGGGGTGTGCAGGGACCCCCTAGACTTTCTTTGGTTTTTATAGGTGAAAATTACTTCATTATAGTTCCAATAAAGTATGCAACCAGTTTTATTCCGTTAACGAAAAGTCAAATATAATTTAACTCGGCCTCTTTTAAAATTTTTGAAAGAGCGCTCTTACAGACCCAGAGGAAAAAATGGCGGTTATGTGCCTATGGGGATGTTCAGATGGATCAGTTATTGGGACAGATCGACAGATTGATTCAGTACTCTCAAATATGCGGCAAAGATACTGGTGATGCCAGACTTTAATTTTTATCAATTTTATTAATTTTATAATTTTTACTTTAATTTTAGTTTCTGTTACATTTCAAATAATCATTCCATTTCCTGCTCTTTTGTTAAATAAGTTGTAGTTTTAAGTTTGTTCCAAGAAATTGGGTTTTAGGCAGACCATGTTAATAGGTCCGTCTTTTACAGTAGTCATAGATTTATTTCATTTGTCTAATTGCCGACACACATGCGTCGGCCAAATTTGTGTCTTTTACCAAAACGTTAAATTTATGTATATTTTTGTAAATAAGTTCAGTTTCGTTCAGACGGCCGATAAGGCAATACATAATAAACAATTAAACGAAATTAGTATTTTATTTAACGTCGACGAGCTCAAATATAAATAATAAAAAATAATTAAATACAGTCCACTACTTCGTCCAGGGCTAACAGATACTTTTCGCGAAAAAGTAGGTCGAGTACCTTTTTTTTGAGAAAAAAGGGGTGTGTAGCGCCCCCTTCGAAGATATCTCTGGTCTCATCGGACAAAATTTGCCAATATAGTTCCAGTAAACTATGTTTCGAGTTTCATTTCATTAACTGTAAATTCAAAGTACCTGAGGTATTCGCCGTGTACAATTTGCATTAAATGGGCCCCATCGAATTTTTTTTGGTCTCATCGGACAAAATTACTCGATATGGTTTAAGTAAAGTATGTACAGAGTTTCATGCCATTAACCAAAAGTGCAGCATCATTTTGCCTAGATTCCGCACTAATAATTTTATAGGAAACCACAATCTCTACCTGCTTTTATAGTCACTTTTACTTTCAGGGCATTGTCAGTGTCTTATAAGAGGTGGTACGGGATTTAGTAAACATTTTAAAAACATTTCCAAAAACAACAAATTAACATTTAACCCTAGAACCCTACCGTGGGGTCGCCGGCGACCCGGCTCTATTTAAAATTCGGCTTAAACATGCACCAATGCCAAAAAGGCATTGGCATGTCTATCTAACTTCACTCTTGAGTATTTAGTATCAGTTTACACACCTGTAGTTTGCTTGCGTTAAATATTTATTTATATAATTTGATATTAGTGTCATAGAGTTGCAACGTGGAATTTTTCTTTGTTCTTCTCTAACACCATGAATATATTTTTACTTCGAAATATGCAATTTTGTTTACATTTTTAGAGTTTACAATATGATTACAACAAATTTTTATTAATTTACTATATTTTTTTAAAACTTTTACTGAGTACCGAAAAATATTTTTTTTGTACTCACTGCTTAGAAAGTGACCTTTGACGCACTCTGTGGTCGACTGGGAAACAGTATTTCCCGGTCTACTACACCGGGAAGTAAACTGTCAAAACAATACTAATAAATGGTAATAAAATAAGGTAATGTGTATTTATTAATGTAAGGAAATATATTTTAGAACATTTAAATTCGCAAACTACACTATTACGTTACATATAATATCAATTTTTAACAACTTTTAGAACAATTAACTGTCAAAGTAAGAATTTGTTTGACGTAAGAATGAAGTTTGACTATGAAGTCATAGGTTGCTTTGCACCTAAATTGTCAAAACTAATCAAATAAAACTTTTATTTAAGAATTATGATAACGGTTTTGTTCGTTACAAAAAATATTGTACGATCCTCATGCGTGAACAATTTTCCCGCGTTCACGCAATGATAAAAGCACTCGCTCCTACGTCGCTCGTGCTTTCAAACAGCGTTCACGCGGGAAAATCCTGTTCCCGCACATGGTTCGTAAATAACTATTCTGCAACCGTCTTAAATGACGTGTGTTTTAATACCATTTTTGGCATTAAAAGTTGACGTTTGTGTTACTAATATAAAAATATCGGCGTTGCTAAGCAACACTTTTAATCCTAGCCTTAAAAGTAACTTTTAATACTAAGATTTAAATAATATATACAGAAGTCAACTGTTGTATAAAAAATTACACAACTTATAGTACCTGTTTAATTCTAATTATCGATACAAAATTAAATAACCAAAAAATGGGTCTGTAGTCATTATTTTCTTTTTCTTAGAAGGACACGGAGTTTTGAAAATTTCTCAATATTTACCCAATTTTTAACTTTTTCCAATCCAAGAAAAAGTTATTGTTTTTTTATATTTAGTGTTGCCTTCACTATTGAATATTGCGCCCAGAGGGTAGAAGCCTTTATTTTACTGGACAGTTCAGAGAAGTATGCTAATAGTAACGCTTTCCGTGTACAATTTTATGTTTTTCTCCTTAAACCAATCCAAAAATCTGTTATAGGCATATTCGTATATTTTTCTAGATTTATTGGACAGAAGTTTCGAAACACCTTCTTTTGCACGTTTTAAAATTTCTGGTGGTGTGGCGATTTCATTATCATTATCTTCGTATTCAAACATTTTTGATGAGAATTCGCCAAAATTAACTGTAAATACGCTTAGATTCGTTTAACTGTCAGTTTGACAAAATAAAAAAAATTGCAAACAAAAACCAAGAAGAGTCGATTTTAGTAGCGTTTTCTGATTTCTCTCATTTCAATTTTCTTATTTTAAATTCGATTCTTTCGGTTGCAGAAAAAATAGTATGTCTCATTCGGATTAAAAGTGTCTTTGTTTGGCGCTATGCTACGCTTCTCTTCGCCTTGCAAATGCAAAAATTGCTAGCCAAACAAAGCTCCACTTTTAATCCTAATAATACAATATACTATTTTTTTTAGGTTAATTTCTCTATATTTTATTTTATTTTCTATGGGCATTTATTTCCAATTTTTGTTTGCAATTTTTTTTTGTTGTATTAGAAAAGGTCACGAAATATATAAAAAAATTAATAATTGCATTATCGATTATATTGGCCTAAAAATCATTATTTAAACTTGGGTCGCCGGCAACCCCACGGAGTGATATACGCACAATTTTTTCACGGTGTGGTTCTAGGGTTAATATGTAAGTGTGTTAAGAAGTCTGAACACACTGTACATAAAATTCGTATATCTGCTGACGTCAATGCAAATGTTTTACTTAGATGCATATATAAACTATTAACAATTGCAATTTAATTCTTAGTGCACTTTAGTGATTTGAGGAATCATGGAAGGTGAAAGTAAAATTCAAAGATATTTTGCGAGAAAAAATATTTTTGTAACCGGAGGCACTGGTTTTATCGGAAGAATATTAATTGAAAAATTATTACGTTCTTGTCCTAATGTAGGTAAAATTTATATGTTAGTACGTACAAAAAAGGACAAGAATCCCGAGGAACGCCTAAAAGAGTATTTTGACGATCCAGTAAGTGCTTATTAAACAAAAGTTTCTTAATAATTTAAACAAATAATTTTATAAATTTTAAGCTTTATGGACCGTTAAAGAAACTCAATGCGAAGGCCCTTGATAAAGTGAAATTAATAATCTGAGATTGTAGTTTGCCTGAATTGGGATTAGATACGAGTGCTAAAAATATCATCACTACCAAAGTTAGCTGCATATTTCATTTAGCAACTACGGTTCGTTTTAATGCACCACTCAAAACTGCCACTAATATAAATATTAAGGCAACATTGGATTTAATGGATTTGGCTCATAAAATGACCAATTTAACAGTAAGTATAAACATCGTTTATATTAGTTTGTTAAGGCCCAGTTTCATAAAAGAGAATTAAAGTTTAATCCAAGAATAAAAATTACCTATATTCCTTCGTCATAGCAACGTAGCAACGCTACAATGTCAAAGTTTAACGTTTTTATACACGGTGTCCAGCATAAGCCGGTGTTGCTCAAAGGGCGTGATAGCTGAGCTCAAATTAGTGCGATGAAACAGAATTTACACCTTAATCCAAAGTTGCTTGCCTACCAAGTTACAGCACTTTAAAGGATGTCCGTGAAGTTAGCCGCCCCATTTCTGATTTTCTTAACTTTTTTTGTCTCAAAATTTAGTTAGTCATTGGTAAGTATTGGTAAGTCTAAAATCAGATGTCGTAAGTGTAACCCTTTTAATTAGCAATTTGGCGGCCAACTTCTCGGGAGCCGTGTCACTTTCGATTTTTTAATTTTTTTTTGTGGCAATATTTAGTAAGTCATTTGTAAGTATTGGTAAGTCATAAATCAGAATTTGTAAGTTATTGCTTTACGATTTATCGAACATATAAAATGTGATAAATTGGAAGTTAGGCGCTCAAATTTCGATTTTCTCGATTGTTTTTAACTCAACATTTAGCACGTAATTTGTAAGTATTTGTAAGTCTAAAATCAATATTTGAAATTATCGAATTATAGAAGATATAAGCAGTTTTATGTACTGTGACGTCACCAGAATAAAGCGCCTAAAGCGTTATGATGAGTAATTCTAAGAGAAGTCGGAAATAGTCCCCTAACTTTTGATTTTTTACATTTTTTAGTTCAAAATTTAGTAAATATGTATTTAGTATGTAGTAAGCTTTTATAAACATTTATTTCAGATTTTTCAAATCAAAAATATGAAAAATTATATCGCATGAAACCTATTATTTGTTTTTACCCGTTGTGCCTAATTACTTGTTTTTGTTCTCTTTATATAGAGAGATTATAAACAGTAAATTATGAAAAGTTACCTATACTTTTCTTTTATATGTATTTGCTTAGGTACACAAATTTTATTTGTATAATATTTAAATTGATCAAGTGACGACCACAAATTTTTTAAATGGCGTTTAAATTATTCCAAAATAAGTAAAATCACCACGATTTTTATTTTTATTGATGCGACAAGTTTTATTGGTACTCTTGCTGTATATTTTCCTTTGTAAATGATATCTACCCTTGAAAAAGTTACCTAAAAATGTAACCAAAATTAGCAAATAGTAAACAAACGTCTCATTTTTCCAACGACCGAAAAAATTTAAGATTCTGCTTTAAGAAGTGAATAATTACTTCACTAGTTAGATACGTCTAATTAATTAATGAAATAAAAATTTTAAAAATGGTTTCCTCTTTAAGCAAATGTGTGGTTATTGTTACGACGTGACAAAATGAAATTTTTAATATGCTAATATAATTTGGGTAAGTGTCACTAATAAAACCATAAACCCTAACAATATTAAGAAATATAACAGATTTAAAATATTTTATATTTTTATATACCGTATATTATATACAGGGTGATTCAGAGCACCCGTATCAGACGTTTTTTTCGAAAACGATTAGTTGTAGAGAGTTGAGTCAAAAATTTTGATTACAAAAGCCATAATAAAGAGTGAAATGATGGTATTGTTATTCCGCGAAAGGTCGGCATTTCGAAGGATTTGTCTCAAAATGTGAAGAACTCCAGAATTTTACATGGCAAGGTAGGTCGAAAGTGGTATCAATGAAAAGATCTTTAAAACTGAGCAAGTTTTGTAGAGAAAATATTTTGTTAATGCCATTCAAATTTCTCAAGAACTTCTGAGAAAAACTCTTGAGCATGCCGACCTCTCTGCGAAATAACAATATCACCATTTCATTCTTTATTATGTTTTGTAATCAAAAGTTTTGTCCTAACTCTCTAGGACCCTCTAATCGTTTTTTTAAAAAGGCCAGGAACGATAAGATGGTAGTATAGAGACTTGGGATAAAAAATTGTATTACAAAAACCATCAATTCAGTCTTTTTTAAGGTTTTTGTAATCAAAATTTTTGACTCAACTCTCTACGACTAATCGTTTTCGAAAAAAGCGCCTGATACGGGTGCTCTGAATCACTCTGCATATTATAGGTCATCCAATTCAATTAAAGGTATATTCCCACAAACAGTCGAACCAGTTCAGAACTTCAGAGTACGCGCACATTGAAGTTGGCAATACAAATTTCAATTAGCGCACACTCCGCCCAGTTACGAACTAGTTCGTGCTTTGTGGGAACTAACCTTAAATTAACCAAACAAAATTTATCAATTTAAAAATTTATTAATAATTTAAAAAAACAGATATCATTAAATAGTACCATTACCCCCATTACCCATAAAACGTGGTGAGATTCTGGCTACCCTGTGGTATAACTCATAACGCTTTAGGCGCTTTATTCTAGTGATGTCACAGTACAGTCAGCCTCACATTTATTGGCCACCCTGGCTTTACGTTTAGCACTAATTGTGGATGCAACCACCATAACACCCCCTAGTTAAATTGAGGGTTAGCTTTAGTTTACTAACAAGTAGTAAATCAACAACCTTCCATTCTGTCCTTTTGTCGTTGTTGACTAATAACCACCCTGGCGTATATCCAGGGAGGCCAATAATTGTGAGGCTGACTGTACATTAAAATGCTTATATCTTCTATAATTCGATAATTTCAAATATTGATTTTAGACTTACAAATACTTACAAATTACGCGCTAATGTTGAGCTAAAAAAAATCGAGAAAATACAAATTTGAACTTCCAATTTATCGCATTTTATATGTTCGATAAATCGCAAAGCAATAACTTACAAATTCTGATTTATGACTTACCAATACTTACAAATGACTGATTTATGAAAAAATTCATAAATCAGTGAGGTAATCAGACCAGAAAAAAATTAATAAACAAAATTCAATCTCTTATAAAATTGTCATTAGGTTTCGATTTTCGAGAAAATACGATTTTTACTACCTGATGTTGCAATGTTTTACATGAATGTGATCGTCTCCAATTCTGTAACTACTTTGTAGCTAAAGGCTAGGAAGGCTAACATTATGGATTTCAAGTTTTGTAAAACCGGTTTCATGGCTGAACAGAACTTTAAATCTAACATATTGGCCTTTCTGGCATTTAGTTAAAAACCAGTTACAGAATTGGGGACGATCACATGTAAAACATAGCAACATCAGGTAGTAAAAATAGTATTTTCTCAAAACCTAATAGGGTAAAAGGGGGAGTCGTTGGCCACCATGCAGTTATTGGCCACATTCTCATTTGAATAAAGATAATAAGCGTTCCAATGGAGCTGATATTAGCTACAAAATTTTATTATGTACTGTCAATATTTGTTTCCTTGTTTATCGAAATTGTTTTCTAGTTCCTCGTGTCTTACTATTAAAATTTGCGCGCCAAACGTAGCTTGTGCAGGTGTAACACAGTGTTGATTAAATTGCTACCGATTTCTTAAGGACCACTAATTAACTGGTAAGTCACAAATTGGTTATTATTTAAATAGGCTCTTTGGAAATTGATAATATGACTAAATAACATCGATACTACGTTTCTATGTACTTAAATAAAACCATAACCTGGAATTTGTATCAATTTCCTGGTGGCCGATGACTACCTACAACATTCATGATAAAATTAGTGATTGGCCCCGGTGGCCAATTACTGAAAATTTTAAAATAAATCAATTACCTCGTTTTTTGTTTCAAAATTCTTCTAAAAAATGTCAGGATTTTAAAGTTTTCATTAAATATGTTAATAAATATTTTCTAAGCAGTTGTTGGCCAGGGCCAATCACTAATTAATTCATATGGCCAATCACTGAAAACGTATACCTGTAACACATTTTTTACTTCTCAGTTATCATTCTTGAAGCAAAAAATGCCTAAACCTGTAGAAAAAGGGCTTTTATATAAAAAAAAATACTGCGAAGAAGATGTTGAAAAAGCAGTGGACTCAATTAAAAAAGGACTGGCAATTAGAGAAGCGGCTCGGAAATTCAATATACCGAGAGCAACTCTTCAGTTCCGCAAAAGTGCGAAATTTATCAAAACTACACTTGGACCAAATCCAATTTTAACTCCAGAGGAAGAAAGTACGTTAGTGATATGGATTATCGACAATCAAAAAAAGGGGTTTCCTAGGAGGAAAGAAGATGTTCAGTTATCTGTGAAACAGTTCTTAGATTCAAATCCACGACCCAATCCTTTTAAAGAGAATTGTCCTGGTACTGCTTGGTATAATGGATTTCTAAGAAGACATCCTCAGTTGGTTACAAGAACTTCGGAAGCTGTTACTTCAGCCAGCTCGAATATTTCTTCAAGTGACATTCAAAAGTGGTTTAGAGATATTGAAGATTATTTAATTTCAAAAAATTTGATACACATTCTTGAAGATCCATCAAGGATTTTAAATGGCGATGAAACGAACTTTCAGCTATGTCCAAAAAATCAGAAGGTTTTGGCACCGAAGGGGTCACGAAATGTGTACGAGATTGACCATGCTGCTTCAAAAGCGTCTTTAACTGTCATGTTCACTTTTACTGCTGCTGGTTTGGTAACACCCCCCATGGTTATATATCCATACAAACGACTACCTGAAAAAGTTTTGACGTCCGTACCTGATCATTGGGGTGTAGGTCTTAGTGACACCGGTTAGATGAAGGCCGAACTTTTTTATGAGTATATAGCAAACGTTTTGTACAAAAGTTTAAAAGCAAATAACATTGAATTTCCAGTCATATTATTCGTAGATGGGCACTCAACCCATCTTACGTTAAAGTTGAGTAAATTGTGCACCGACTTGGAAATAATTTTAATTTGCTTATACCCTAACTCAACTCGGATCCTTCAGCCAGCCGATGTGGCTGCCTTCAAACCGATGAAAAATGGGTGGCGCAAAGCAGTTTTAGAGTGGCGCCGAACAAATCCGGACAGCGCGCTAACGAAAGAAAATTTTGCGCCCATATTAAAAACGGTTTTAGATAACTACACAAAAAGTCGAACAATACAAAAAGGGTTTGAAGCTACAGGCTTGTATCCGTGGAACGTAAACCGAATTGACTTTTCCAAGTGTTTAGGTAAAACCTATCAAACAGATAGTACTTCAATTACAGAAGAGGAAAACCTCGAGCAAAACAGGGTTCTCTCATATGATGTTTTCAAAAAAATAGTAGGAAAGGACGTTGTTTCAGAATTTTTAAAAGGTAAAGCTGAAAACAGTTGGGAAAACTCCGACAAAAAAAAACTATTTCTTTTATGGAATGAATTTAAACCTGTACAAACACTTCTTGAGAGTAGCCAAACCGTCCAAATTAGAAATGATGATACTGGCCTTGATTTGCCTGCAGAAGCAGATGCAAGTACACCACTGAAAGAAGTCAATACTCCTCTACCTTTTGAGTTTATAAATGACTGTGCGGAAATTAAATCAAGTGTCGTTAACAGTGTAGATAATAATAACTTATATTATGATATTGAAAACATGCCTATGTTACTTTTAGACGATAATTGTGTAGATGGAGATGTGCCTCTTGATAATAATGCAAGTTATTTTCAAAATATGAATCACAATACTTCAGAAATGAATTCGTCGATTTCAGAAATGAATTCGTCGATAGCAGAGTTTTTAATTTGGCCTAAGACCCCACAGAGAAAAGGGAAAAGGGACTCGGAAAAATTGCCTTATGTACTAACGTCAACGCAGTGGAAAAAACTGAAAAACGATAAAGAAGATACCAAAAAAGAAATGGAAAAAGAAAAAGAATTTCGAAAACAAGATAGACTAAATAAAAATAAACTGAAAGAAGAACAAAAAAAATTGAAAAAAGAACAAAAAAATGTGAAAAAAGAACAAAAACATGTAGAAAAACGTAGAAAAATAAGCAAACTGCAGAAGCAAGTAGTAGCAGAAGATGTAAGTCACCCAGTTTCTGAAAGATTAATAAATGCTACAAAAAAATTGTTTATGGACGACGAAAAAATTAATATTATTTCAGATATACAAATTAAAAAGGGGCAAATACAACCCTTAACCGAAGTAGAAGACACTTTAGAGCAAACTATGATAAAGCAAGGATTGTCACTAGAAAAAAATATAGTAAAGCAGCAAGGGCTTTGTTATAGCTGCACACACAACATTAATAAAAAAAACTACGGCATCAAATGTATTACTTGCATTAGATCCTTCCATGTCAAATGCATCGAAAAAAACAAATTGCACAAATCAAACTCCCAAGCGTTTAAATGTTCAGTTTGTTTAAAAAAAATGTGTTAATTATTTTTTGTACGATCAGTCATTTGAAGCTATTTACTGCATATGTTTTCACGTAGGTAAGTTGAATTTACCAGTTGCTAGGATATAATGGGCGACGGTAAGTGTTTTTACTGTTCTAGAACGGTAAAACGTTTTGTTGTCGACTTTTTATATAGCAAAGTTACTTAATTTAATAAAAAAATACAAATGTCATTTTTGACATTTGATTTTTTTAGTAAAAAATTTATTTAAAATAAAACAAATCTATTATTTCTTTGTCTCTGATCGTACAAAAAACGTTATAAGCATGTCGAACGTTAAGGATTACCGGTCTCAGACAATAATTGGAGGCTTCGATTCTCTCAGCCTCCAAACAATTGTCTTTGACCGGTAAACCAACCTTACCGTTCTTCATACTTAATATACTATACTGTTCCTAAGCAGGCTTTTTCGAACTTTTGTGCATTTTATATTTTTTTACCTAAATAATGAAATGTTTTTTATTATTAATAATTGTTATTTGCATTGATTTTTGATCTTTTTAAAGTTTATAATCAGTTTTAGTTAATTGTTACGCGTTGCTTTATACGGCCAATAACTACTGATTGCGACGGCCAATAAATAGCCAACCTAGGTCAATCACTACCATTTTGTTAATTTCATGTTTAAGTATTATTTTTATAATTGTCTTTTACTTTAGTTGCAATAAAATATATATTAAAATAAATTTTGTTATATTTACTATTAGTTAAGCTTGAGCAAATTATTTAATTTTTACAAATACGTATGTAAGGATTAAAACAAAAAATTCTAACGCTTAAGAGGCCAATCACTCCCCCTTTTACCCTAAATAGTATACCTAGCCTAATAAAAATTTTGGGGACTCCCGAGTTTTACCACGACTACCTGACTTAATCCGGCAGCGTAAAAGATTTCCCTTTTTTGACCACCGAGTTGTACCACCAAATTGAAAAATTATGGTCTGTTACTAGAAAGAAACAAGAGTATATAACTTCTAAAATAAATGAATTAGAAGAAAACAAAATTACTAAACTTGATTTTGTAAGATCTTTAAGCTATCATTATTAGCTGCAGTAAAAAATAATCCATTTTATTGTAAAATAATTGTAAATTTTTAGCAAGTAATTAATATGTGTATGTAGGTTTCTTAGGTATATGTAATGTACGTATATTTCAAAAATTTTTAGATAAATATACTGTTAGAGGAGAATTTTGGGTTGTCGACAATTTCACAGGAATAGCTCGATGACCTCATGTCTTGCACGTCGAAGGTCAACTTCAGCCTGGAACTTATTGATTGCGAGTTGCTCAAAAGAGAGTTATCTACTGACGAATAGATATCTATTCATTCTGTCTCTCGATGGCCAGTCAACTTTAACCATTCTATAACCACTGATTTTCTCCGGTTAGTTTAGCAGGAGCTAACTTAAGTCAAGTTATGTACGCTCGTGGCGCTGGTGTTTGTTTTGTTTGTTATTGTCAATCGCGTTTAAATGTACAAAATTTCTACCTGTTTTTGGGTGCCTATTGTTAAAAAAAATTTTGTCCATTATTTTACCTGATGTATGCAAAATATTTCTTTAAGCTTCTCTTTGAATTAAAAAAAATTTTAAAAGGTTCGAGAATTTGTTTCTTTTTCTACATTTTTAATCACCAGCCTACAGGAATTTGCATTTCTTGTGCTTTTTTTAATTAATTTTAAAGAATACAAAGTATCAACTTAAATTAATCATATTTAATATTATTTTTTTTTTGCTTAGGTATTTAATGCTTTTTTTTTAGAGATAATAGTCAATTTTATAATATTATTTAATATTTATTAATTAATTGGCTATCTCTAAAAAAATAATAATTATTTTATACGTATACATATTTTGATCAAAAAAATTGTAACATCAAGTGACGATTATTTATAAACGAGCGCGAATTAGTTATTCTTTTGACAATCCATCTATTGTCGAAAAACAGAATGACGTTATTTCTATCCAAGTTACACGACAATTTTAAATGTTAGCCGACCGTCGAGCAACCCGATTTGACGAGTTATGGGTTCCATAAGTTAGCTCTAGCTAAGTTAGCTAGAGCTAAGCAAAAATGTACCAGCAACCGGCCATGGAGGAACAACAAAGGGAAGTCGAAGTTGGGCGTTCGACCGGGAACAACGTGTTCGATATAATATTTTAATTATTACCAAATTATGTAAAATGACATGTTTGGAGAAGATTACTGAATTGGTTGAATTATAATGATTGATTTATTGTTTATATTTGAATTTAAGTGATTATCGTTAAAACCTTTACCTGAGAGTTTTGTCTTGAAGCATAAAGTGTCTTCAAAAGTAATAAGCGAATAAAAATAACTCTAACAAATCAGAAGTGGGATTCGAATTCAAAATTTGGGATTCGCAATCTCCTGTTTGAGATTCGAATTCAAAATCCGAAATTTGCGATTTGAAAAGTGAACTTTTGAAGTCTTTGTGCGTGGTGTAGTGGGTGCCAGTACAGGACTAGCTGAAGGTGACATTATTGGGTGAGTACGCTAGCCGATTATAAAAAACTGTCGTTGTGCCTGATTTTGAGTTTGCCTGAAACCTGATTTTAATATTGTCATGGACGTAAGAGAGTGCAAAACCGCATAAAAATTCTGAATTGAAGGGGTCGCCGAATTCAGCGGTGTTTCCGATGGAATAACCATTACTCAATGGCTTCAAAGAATTGACGCCCTTGGTGATTTGTATGGTTGGGATGATCGTGCACGAATTTATTGCATGACAGCACGAGTAACTGGAAACGCAAAAGTATGGTTTGATTGTCAAGCCAAAATTAATATTAGCTGGACCGAATGGAAATCAAAATTTTCATTACGCCTTTCCTACAGGGATGTGTATCGAAGCTAAATTACGCGATTTCGTAAATACTGAAAGAATGCAAGGTCAAGACTTATTACACGAAGCTAAAATTAGGCAAGTTTTGTGAATTGTCCGATCGTGCTATTGCTGATGTCATTATTTCGACTTTAAACAATAATGTTTTAAGTGCGAGGGCAAGGGCAGCTGATAGCCAAACAAGAAGTTCCCCTTTAACATTTTTAACAAAAGTTGAAGAAGCACCTCGTCAGCTCAAGAATAATAAATTTAACCCGAAAACCTTGTTTCTAGTGTAAGAAAGAAAATTGGACATAAAGCTAAATTTTGCAAACCCTATAATAAAAAGTTACCATCCACTGAAATACAGAAGTGTACTTTGACACACTATAGAATCATGTTTCAAAGCTAAAAATAATAATCGGTCAACGCAACATATTTTTATTTCTTCGGATGATTAATACCTTCTACGAGCTCAATTTGTTTACGCATTTGAATTGTTTGAGTTTTTAATTGTTTTAAAAAAGATTGACATTGTTCTTAAAAACTTATTACTGTGTTATTGACATTTTACGAGCATCTTTATTTTCCAAAAATGAAGTGAAATTATTTTAAAATTGTTTAATTAAAAGTTATTAAAAAGAACTTGCGATAGTTGTAGTAGATGATGCGTTAGGAATTACTGTCATTGAAAGAGCCGAAAAAAATGTGACTTTTAGGCGAAAGTGCTTTTAAAAACATCTTGGGTAAATTTCCATAATAGTTGTAGAAAATTTAAAATTAGTGCAGGGTATTAATTACAAACTGAACTATTTGAAATAAACAAAAAGACTTGTCGGGACAAGAACGTGATTTACGCAATGTTATTGTTCCTCGAGAAGGAAATAAAATTTGGGAATAATAAAGACATTTTAATGACTTATTAGTTGGAAAGGTCAATGTGTAGCTCGAGAAATTTCGACAGGGGCGAATTCAGAATAATTTACAGAAAAATAATAATCCTAATGAGGATGACCGAGCGTTAATGAATAAATTGTTGTACAAATATGCAGACTGTTTTGCCAAAATAATGCGGAATTAGGAAATGCAGAGGTGGAAATAGAATGATGGATGACTAATCCCTTACCCATGAAGATAAAAACCTTATACATGAAGTTGATTGGATATAATGCGTGCAGTCTCAGGATGCTTGGAAATTAATAAAGAGCCAGCTAACAATCCATAAGGCTACCAGATTGGTAGACAAGTTTATTGAAGATAAATTTAAAGGATTGTGAATGACGATTCAGAAATAAGAATTCTAAAAGGTGTTCTTTGGTGTTTTGTAAAATTGTATCTTGACGAAAATGAACATCTAGAACCTGAAGTAACCTTAGAGGCTATCGGTGAAAATGAAATTCGTTATGAAATGCGTTCAGAATTGTATTTCTCGCATCTGTGCCACGAGGGTCGTATAGAAAGGACGTTGATTGCATATTAAATGTGGAATTGGACTACAACCGAATTTGAACTGTCGACTAGAAATTTTGGGATTTCTGTCACAAGTATTACGGACTGAGGATGAGGCTTGGGCAGTGAAGTCAAGTTGAACGGTCAAGCGAAAATTATAAATATTATTGGTTGTTATCAAAATCGTTTACATTTATCAGCTGTGTTTTATTACCTGCTGGTCTTTTAAAGAATTATGAGAGGTATCTGGACGAACAACTTTAACATATCGAAAGTATGACAAAGAGATTAATCGTATATCCTGAACGTTGTTGTTTCCCAATGGGACAAAGGACAAGTTGAAAGAATCGATACGACGATCTTAAGTGCAGTGATTGCGCTAGCAGGTGATACTCATGATTTATGGGAACGGAAAATCCCAGGAGTTTAGTTGGGTCTTCTGACTTTTTATAAGGGTTTAGACCACGTTTGACTCATGAGGTAACTTTAAATGATAATAATCAGGTAGAGCAAAAGGCACAATTAGTATAAACACGCGAGAAAGGTAGACAGTCAGGAACAATTAGTATAAACGCGAAAAGGCTAGTGTACGGTGTAATAGAAACGCGGCTAAAATGAAAGAGCTAGAGTGTCACGTATTTAAAAAGGCTAGTGCGCCATGTAATATTTGTTTCTGGCTAGTGTATTCGATAAAGCTAGAGTATCGTGTAATCAAAAAGAGAGCGTGTTAAGTAATCAAAGCGCGATTAAAGTAATCGAGTGAGAAAAATCAAGTAGATGATATGGTCATGGTGG
This sequence comes from Malthinus seriepunctatus, assembly GCA_963924605.1. NCBI lineage: Eukaryota > Metazoa > Arthropoda > Insecta > Coleoptera > Cantharidae > Malthinus > Malthinus seriepunctatus. The sequence goes on along the minus strand of OZ004601.1, from coordinate 29,446,188 downwards.
AGAAAAATCTCATGGTAAAGAGGAGGAAGAGTAGACGACTCGTGGAAGGGTTCATTGGACCAGTCACGGTTATTCATTGTTTGACAGATGACCAGTAGCGAGTCAAGTCGTTGAAAAGGGACCAAAGATGGTTTCAGAGGTGGTGGTCACCAGTGACTAGAGACCAATGTTTGAGGACCAAAGTAAGGGACCAGTTGTAAAGGTAAGGTCTTTTGGTCATATTTTGAGTTAAAGAGAGTAAGACCTTTTGGTCTTATCGTGAGTTAAAGAGAGTGGTTGAAAAAGATCAAGTTAGTGACCAGTAGAGGTAAAGTCTTTTTGGTCATGTTGTTAGTTAGGGAGAGAAAGTTATATTACCTGTCTAATGGACTGAATGTTTAATTGTGTGAGAGAAACAAACGTAAGTTAGAGTGACGTTTAGTTTCTAAAGACGTTGGTAAAAGATTTGAATATTTTGTTTTGCGAGTGAAACAAACGTGTAGATTAGAGGTTAGATTGGCGTTTGTTGTTTTCTATAATGCTGTTAGAGGGAGAGAGAATGAATAAGATAATTAGGTGAGATAACAGAATTGACATTTAATTGAGTGAGAGGAGCAAACGTAAGTTGTTGTTTGACTCAATGCTATTTTATTTTGTGTGGGAAGTAAACGTAGGTTACCGAAACGTTTGACTTCTAATGTTGATAAGATAAGATAAAGAAAGCTAGACAAACGTAGGTTTTGTGACGTTTGATTTCTAGTGTTGTGAGACTCAAAATGGTACTAGTCTAAAGAGTTGTGACTAGGGGGAGTCTCAAGAGATTTGATTTGTTGTAAGACTTGAAATGGTACTAGTTGAAAGAGTTAAGACTAGGAGAATCTTCGGAAAGTTGATGAGGTGTTGAGGATGTGGTACGTTAGAGGCGTCCGAGTAAGTCTTGTGTGAGCCCGTGAGAAACTCCGAATTTGTGTGAGCCTTGCAGAGACTTTGAATTTATTCATAAGCGACTGCGAGAAACTCCGAATTCGCGTGAGCCTTCGGAAACTCTGAGCATTGTTTGAGCCTGACGTTCACATAAAGAGAAAGATGAATTGAGACGTTAGAGGCGTCCAAGTAAGTCTTGTGTGAGTCCGTGAGAAACTCCGAATTTGTGTGAGCCTTCAGAAACTCCGAGATTGTAACAATCTTGCGTGAGCCTGTGAGAAACTCCGAATTCGCGTGAGCCTTCGGAAACTCTGAGCATTGTTTGAGCCTGACGTTCACATAAAGAGAAAGATGAATTGATGCGTTAGAGGCGTCCAAGTAAGTCTTGCGTGAGTCCGTGAGAAACTCCGAATTTGTGTGAGCCTTCAGAAACTCCAAGATTGTAGAAATCTTGCGTGAGCCTGTGAGAAACTCCAAATTCGCGTGAGCCTTCGGAAACTCTGAGCATTGTTTGAGCCTGACGTTGGAGTGAATAGAATAGTGAGAAATGAGATAGTAGTACAGATGAGATGAGTAGTACAGATGAGATGAGTAGTACAGATGAGATGAGATAGGAGTAGTAAAGATGAAATGAGATAGGAGTAGTAAATATGAAAGGAGAGAGGAGTAGTAGAGATGAGAAGAGATAGAGTGGTAAAAACGAGAGATAAAATAGTAGTAGTAAAGATGAGAGATTAGAGTTACTGTTTTGTTGTTTCTGAGTTTCAGGGACAAGAGAGGCCCGGGACGTGCCCTTGCAGGATGGCCGAATGTTAGAGGAGAATTTTGGGTTGTCGACAATTTCACAGGAATAGCTCGATGACCTCATGTCTTGCACGTCGAAGGTCAACTTCAGCCTGGAACTTATTGAGAGGAAATTGAATTTTGTGTATTATTATTTTACTTTTTATAATTGCTCTTTTTTTCCCATTTTATTGCCTCACAAAAAGTTAAGAGTATATCAACTTTGAGAGAGGAGCATATAAACCACTCGGAAGAATCATATTGTTTTTTTACCGATTACCAAGTTTTTCCTCGCATCAAGAAAAGCATATGACATAAATTTAGTTGTTCCATCAGTTTTAATTCTAAAGTTACGCTTATTTATTGATTTATTTTTAAGAACTTCAAAGTGCTGTAACTTGGTAGGCAAGCAACTTTGGACTAATCGCTTTATTTTGAGCTCAGCTATCACGCCATTCATGAAACGGAGGCTTATGCCGAACACCCCGTATAAATACTAAAATACATGTTTCACAAGATAGCATTTTGATGCACGAAGGTACGAAGAATTTTTCTATTTGGCAATGTTTTATTTTAAAAATTGATTCTTAAAAAATCCTATAAGAGAATTTTATTGGTTAAATTCATAAGTTGGCTCTACTGACAGTTGACATTTATTTAAGCTTTTGACCAAGAGATGGCCCTATATGTTGTTTGATTTTAATGTGTTAGATTTTAGAGTAAACCCAACGTAACCTGAGCACACCATGTGATGACCGGTAAAGTTGCGCAGTAGTTTTGTACTGCCGTTGCTTATTAACGAACGTAGACAGTGTCGTCGTATAGTTGTTATATTACTTTGTCGAAGCAAAATAATTACAAGCATTTTAATAATGTAAAAATCTCATTCACAAAGTATTAAACCAGTAATTAATTATTATTAGTCCTTGAAATAAAAATTTAAATTAAGTAATAACTATTTTGAATTTTGACAATTTTTAAAAATAAATTTTTTGACAAAAGATATAACTATAGTCAAATTTTTAAAAGACTACCGACACGTGACCACCTTTATATGTATAAATAAAGATGAAAACGAATTATTTCGAGAGTTTAATTAGTTAATTTAGTTAATACATTTATTGCTAATTATTATTAAATATTTATTTAGAAAATTTATAATTAAATTAATTATTTATTCGATATTTTAAAAGTCACGTGTCGGTAGTCTTTTAAAAATTCTAGTGTAGCTCCGCTACTGAACTCTGAAGCCACGCCTCGCGCAGGTTTGGTCACGTGGTGTGCTCAGGTTACGTTGGGTTTACTCTAATCCATATATTTAAAACGCGAAGCCTTTTCTTGATATATAATAATAGCCTGCTTCTACTGGACCGATTTTGATAATTTTTTTTAATTGAAGCTGTCGATCCACAGATATGTCAGCACTAATTATTTTTTTCAAATTACCAATTTCATACATTTTTTTAAATAATAAATTGGTACGCGTATTAATCTTATCCTTATCTCCACACTTTAACAAAGTTCGATAACGTTAAATTACGGATACGCCTATTTTGTACATTTAACAATAATCATCGGTGTAGGTAGTAAGTGCATTATAATAATTTTTTTAAATTTAATTTTTCTAACATTAAATTTTATAATTTACAATAATCCAATTTTAAAAATTATAAATGAGAATAAACGTAGATATTTGGTTTTATACGATAAGGTCTTGGCACATTTGGTCATTGTGATAAAATTTTCAATACTTTTATTCCACAGTACGTTTCTAATACGCGATATGGTCAGGTTGGTGCCTGCATTTTTAATTACGTTTCGTGCTTTTGTGCCTTTTCGATTTTTGAGACGGGTTTTTAAGCTCACCTCTTTGGCTTAGTTATCTTTAAGGTTAGTTTTATTATTTTTTTATTAGATAGTCAACTTGTTTTCTGATTTTGTTTATACTTTAAGTGAGTCATTACTTCATTACTCATTAATTTGTGATGTAACTAATTAGTAGTTCAAAATTTTGTGAGGAAAAGGGCACTATTAATGTTATTTAATAATGAAGTGAGATATTTTGATTACTAGGGGGTTTGGTAAGTAGCATTTTATTCCTATCGACCTCCCGCTGCCCTGTTGTTACTAAGTAATAAATAAAAAACCCTGTAACGAGATTGATATTATAGAAAGACGATCAAAAACTGTGATGTAAATAATGCAGCAACCCTTTTGGCTATTTATTCAATTAATGAAGTTCTTTTTAAATATTCAAATTCAAAAGATTTTTTTTATCGTTTTACCTGGCTTCACCAATTACCCCCAATAACCTCTAAATCTAAAGAACAAATTGACCTTATCCATATATTTAAAACGCGAAAGCTTTTCTTTACCGGTAATTTTAGCGTGCTTCTACTGGATCGATTTTAATGATTTTTTTTAATCCAAGCTCTCGACCCACAGATATGTCAGCACTCATTTTTTTTCTTCTAATTATTAATTTCATACATTTTTTTAACCCTTGTCCACGATTAAAAATTTCTAGATGAGTCCACGACTAAGGTACCCGGGTACCTCCATATGTTAACATGCAAAAATGCAATAAACAAATAAGTTTTTAATAAATTGGCGTATATTTGCTTCTTTTTTTTACGGTTAAATGTTTAATGTTTATTTTTATGATGTTTATTTAATTCGTAATATTATAATCATCAATAAAGACCTTATTCAAGCAAAGTTATCGGATTATGTTTCAAAGCAGATAGGTACCTATTGTTTATTATTTATGTTAGTAACAGAAAAATCTGCAAAATATGCATTTCTTTAAAAGTAATTAAATTTTATCAAAAACTAGAATTAGGCATTTCTTCAAAAACAATTCACCAACAAAAAAAACACGAAAATTGTGTGAAGTTTGTATCAAACTTCTACTATACAAATGCGATGAACATACTCGAACAATTTCTAAATGTTGTTAATGTCCTTATAATTTTCATTCACATGTGTTTTTTTTCAATTTTTTTGTTCTCTATAAATTTTTTAAGATATCTATTAATATTTTATTGTAAATAAATATTTAAAAAAATATATTAACAAATAATATTGTGCCTAAATAAAACGCTTATTTACATCAACTTGCTTACTAAAACCTATAGAAGTACACTAGTCGTGGACTTAACGTTTTTGTTTCAAAAAGTCCTAATTTTTTTTGAACTTAAGTCACATAGTATAGATTTTTTATTTGAAATAGGTCTAGAATAATATGCTTTAGGATATGATAGAAGCTTATCACATAAAAATATTTAGAACATACAAAAAAATTCAAATTAAATCGCGCAAGGTACCCGGGTACCTTGTCGTGGACTCAACGGTGCTATTTTAAAAAGTCTTTATTTTTTTAAATTTTAAGTCACATGGTATATATTTTTTAGTTGAAATAGGTCTAAAATAATATGCTCTAGGATATGGTAGAAGCTTATCTCAAAAAAAAATTTAGAACATAGAAAAAAATTCAAATTAAATCGCGAAAGTTACCCGGGTACCTTGTCGTGGACACAAGGGTTAAATAATAAATTTTCACGATCATTACTATCTCATATCTCCCCACTTTGTTTGATCGCGTTGACTGACGGACACGCCTATATCGTGCATTTAACAACAAAAAATCATCCGTGTAGGTGCATAATAATAATTTTTGAAAATTTCATTTTTCTAACGCGTTCATATCTTCAGAAACTTCGTCGATTTCGAAAGGGGTGCCCTCTAGTACTAATAAATGTACGTAAAAATGACATTATTTTTTCGATATTTATTACTTAAGGGCGGCAATTATGAGTCAAAATATCGTCACCTATTCTGCCCTCATAAGCGAAAACGCCGTATCTGCAATTTTGGCAAAAATGAGTTATTTGCATGTATATGCTTTAGATATCATGATCTTCGGATTCACTACATAAAAATGCGGTATTTGCAGCTAGAATACAACATAATTCACATTGACTTTGCCGTATCTGCATCAAAGCTACTCTCTTAATAAGCAAAAACGCAGTATCCATCACATACTTAATAAAACCGCCGTATCTACAAGGTAGTTACTGCGTTTTTCCTTAGTAAGATGCATATACCCCGTT